>APFE030855341.1:34041-66626 GCA_000404065.3 Pinus taeda | reverse complement strand
CTTCCAAAACTGGCAAGAAACTAAAGTCTTCTGCTAGAGGAAGTGCTCCTATTGTTTTAAAGAGGGAAACCTTCAACCATAAAAGGGAGGTCTCACCCCGCATAAAAAGGTAAAACTTCAACCTGAAAAGGGAAGTCTCAACCTGTGATGGTTTAAGGATGACCAACAACTCTGGAATGCTTAATGCATTTCCTGGAACTCTTCCAAAACTGGCAAGAAGCTGGAGTCTTCTGCTAGAGGAAGTGTTCTCAATTTTGTCTCCGGAACTCTTCCAAAGCTGGCAAGAAGCTGAAGTCTTCTGCTAGAGGAAGTGTCCAAGATTGCCCACTGAAGGCATGTTCACGGGCATCTTTGTCTCTGGCTACAACTCTGAAACTGGTGTGGCAGGTTGTGGCTCAGGCTTGCTTGATGTGGCTTTGAAGCTTGTAGATGACCATCATTTCCCCCCCTGTCAGATACAAGGTGAGAAGATGGAGAAAACTCAACTGCAATACTGTTCAATATTCTGGAACAAGTTCTGATATGTGTTTGAAATATCTTCTTGGCTGTTGATGGCCATTGCCAAGAAGCGATCCATCCTAGATGAATCTTTGTTCTTGCAGGACGTTTGTTGCTGAAGCATCTGTTTGAAGAATGGGTGGTTTTATGACAGTGCTTACATGGATGAAGATCAAAACAGTGATCTTTCAAATGGCCAACTCGATCACAGTGTTGGCATTTCACGATCGGTTGTTTTTGTTGTTGCTGTGGAAGAGAAGCAGAGTCTGGAACAACTAGAGCTGAATTGTCATAAGGAGCAGGTGAACTGTCATGAATGAATCCAACACTCTGAAACTGAATGGGCTCGGCATAGTCTGGAATATGAAAGGACAAGTCCTTGTCATATCCAAGACCGATTCTGTGCTTGTTGTGGACAAGCTGTTCCCAAGGTCTGATGATGGGCTTGGGAAGTGCAGACTGAACTTCTGCATCTGCATGTAACCTTGCTGCTTTGTTTGGTACTAAATCTGAATAGACTGTAACATTATGCTGATGGGTGGTTGTCTCAATGCTCTGAACAAATACAGGTTCAGAATGATGTCGATTTTGATGTAGCTCTTCTTGCTGTAGCTGCGATTCAAGCTGCAAAAAATCAATATTTTCCTGTGCATTTTGTAGACATGTCTGAATTTCTGAAAGAGATCCTTTGCTGATTTGTAATGTGTCATCAACAGTAGATTGTATAAGAGTTTTCATGAACTCTAATACTTCACAGATTCTGGCCATTTTTCTTCAATGTCACTTAAAAACTAATCACAATTATTACTTAATGCAAAAAAGTAATATCCACGTACAGTACACAGCAATATCCTGTGCAGCAAATGAATCAAGGAAGCAAAGAAGTGTTGTATTGATAAAGGAACCTGGAAGAATCTCGAGTTTGCACAGTAATAAGGATAAGTTTGTTCCCGGAAATACGTCCACAACTGGCAACTATGACTGATCTGCAAATGTCTCTGAAACCAACTTTTCCAGTATCTCTTGAACTTACAAATAAGAGAACCTTGAACCTGCAATGGCACAACGTAGCATGGCAGAACAAGCAACTACTATTCGTGATCCCCGTCGAATGAAGCATCCCAAGTACTCATAGTGCAACGTCGATCTCAATTTAAAATTTTCCTTGACTAACAAAGGACTTCTGCGACATAACTCAGAGCAGATGAAGGAGATGGAGATTGGTCGTTGGAAGCTTTGAATATTAATTGATGCTTTGTTATAGTCTCAGCCTATCTGCCCCCGTGCCAAAAACAGATTACTTGATCGATATATTTTGCAACACAGGGATCGAGATTTATAACTTGAACAGGAATAAATATACAGAACAAAATTTAAACTGGCAACTTGATTTTGCTGTTAACACATAGCCCTTAAAACATCACTAACATGTCTCGTGTTGAGGAACATCTTATGTAAATATGTTTTATGAAGATGAGAACCGGAAAATAAGAATCTTCAGTGAACTTGCTAGAAGTAGCAATCTTTGAGGTTTCTGCAAGTCTATAAAGAAGCAACTCGATTTTGATTTAAAATTTTCATTGTATATTCATACATACGGTACCAACGTAGGATTTGAACACGCATTCCAACGCATGACTTCAGGCAGGTTCTCCTCAAGTGATACGCAGTTCCGATATAGTATTTTCCCACAGTGGGTACGCAGATTGGGTTGGAAAATCTTAAGGATAAGTTAACAACAGATTTTTGAAGGAATTGTCTTCCCTTATGTTTCACATTTGGACACTTGTACGCACAGTGGGACAACCACCAAACTTATAAGCAGCCAGTTAAAGCTAATATGCAGGCATATCTAGCAGCTAGTTGACAGTCGATTTTACATGTGTGAATAGGAAGGGGCTAGTCCACGAACCTGGTCGATTTCACACAGGCTGCAGACAAACTTATCACACAACAAGTCGCTTTGTATATAATCGGTTTCAACGATTCCTTTGCATAGTCCAGTTACCAGATAAACTCAGTCTCAAGGGTTTGACTGGTAATTCCAGCTATTAACTACTGGAATGTGACTCAACACACCGTAGTTCACTAATCACATTCGGTACATACGTCACACGACCATAAAAAAGGTATCAACGTAGCAGACCAGTTAAATGTAGATGAGGGATAAAATTTACCACGCTTCCGCTGCACACCATGCACCAGACTTGGGCTCGGGTCTGAAAGGTCATGCATTCAATCCCATTCTTGACATGCAGACATTGGTTCACACATCTCTCGCAGGATGAGATACAGAAATGTGGGTCATGGGTGATGATTTATCTTTTGTCTGGCCGACAACAATTGATGGGAACGGAATGGCCAATGATTTGGTTCTTTTCCGTTGCTCTTCTTCGAGATCTTCCTCCGAGTCCGACCATCTATCTTTCGTCCATCCCCTTGCATGCCAGGGTATTTCTGTGAGTTTCCCCTACAATAGCTGGATTAAGACGAGTCGGCAACCACAGAAGAATATCGAACTTGCCAACGGGCCTGGAATTTGACATTTCTGTTTCTAAAAGCCATAGCTAGATGCTGGAATTTGACGTATTTAATTTCACCGTCGTTATTTTCTTCGGCATCATCTCATACGTTTTCCCCGTCTCCTTATACTACACAGAGAAAAAGCTTCCATATATGGCATTCCCCGTATGGGAATGGCGACGAGAACAAAAGTTCTGTTTCGGAAAGGAATCCTGTTGTAACTGTTGTTTTACTTGGATGGCTTGGTGCCAAACAAAAGCATTTGAAGAAGTATTCACATCACTTTTGATATAAATGGCGGAATAACAAGACAGTCGTGCGGGTTGTGGCTCAAGGATGGAACCAACCCTCTCTTCGCGAAATAGGTGCGAGCTATGGCCACTCCCTCAGTGTTGAATCCGTATCTGAGGCAGAGCTGGGTCGGACGTTTCGCATTCCCGTGTGGACCGGTTCAACGAAGGGTTGGATGAGAATCACCCCTCTCACTGCAGCTCCTGGAATATCGCCGAGAAAAGAGAATGATGAGTTCGAATATGGGTTCTGTCTTCTTGAAGGGAGAAGCGTTTAAGGCACCAGATTTCAAAACGCATATGTCAGAGGGTGCATATTTTAAAATGCATATGATAGTGGGCCAGCAACAGATTTTAAAATGCATACAATATGAAAGCCATGTCAGGACAGAGGCTCTGCAGGGCAGATACATTATGGCAGAGGCTCTGAAGAGTATTTTTCTCTTGTTTGTAATTTTGGGCATTTGATATATAAGTTGAATGCTTCTGCGATTTTGATATGGTTAACTTCATGCTTCTATAGATTTGGTTGTACTTGCTATCTAAGTTGTGAAGGTACATGATCTTCAAGATAGTGAAGATGTTGGTAAAAGTTGATGTGATAATCATGATGTGAATGGTGATGGTAATTATATCTCTGATGAGAAAGATGGAAGCAACGAAAGATTCTTTGATGTCGTAAAGAAGAAGTAGAACTCCTTAAGTTAAGAGGGAACCTAGATGACATCTCCCTATGTTAAGAGGGAGCTTGAATGAAAGAAATCTCCATAGATTGAAAAGAAGCGCAGATGAAAGAAATCTCCTTAGGATAAGAGGATGGTTGAGTATATTTGTTGTACATGAATGATTAGATCCTCTCTGATTAAGAGGGAGTGATAGATATGGTTCTCTACTTCATGTGTCATGCACTAGACTAGGACTAACAACCGTAAGTTTTAGTGAAGGCCATGAGTAAGAGAAGAAAATTTGAGAATGTATTTTGAAAGACTACTAAGATAAGAATAGTTGGATCGATTTATGAAATATGTTGTTGCATGAGAAGTAGGAAAGGAAGTTTCATGGTTGATGAATCTTCTCTCAAGATTCATTGGGAAAGCTTTAAGTTCTACTATGGAAAGTTGAGAAGCAACATCAAGTTGTCTAGAAGACCCAGAGGTTTGTATCTAATTTTGTACATTTGAAAGCGTATTACTGATTGGGGTTGTGTTTATACAGGTAAATCTCTCAAAGTTTTGTTAGCATGCTGGTTACTAATCAGTTTGATCGGGAGAGATTTGTTGAGGCTTTGCAAGTGAACTATTGCTTGGGAGGACATATGGCCTACACTTTGTGTTGATGTCTAGGTCCCAAAGTAGGGAGGGTGGCATTGGTTGTAGAGCTTCGACCTTGGATACATGCTTAGGTCCTGGGGTTGGTCGTTAGCAAGTAAGTCTGATGGTATCTAGAGAGGCTGAAAGCTTGAGTCCACCGTAGTCCCACGTGGATAAATTTCCATGGTCAGGAATCTAGTTTGTGGCATTAGCTCCCTCTTAATCTCTGCTTCATTGCAAAATGTTATAAGATCTTTGGAGTTATATTCTCCACCATTGTCATACCTTACGGTGTTGATATTCCTTTTTGTCAAATTTTCTAATTCATTCTTGAATTCTTGAAACTTCTCACATACCTCATCTTTATTCCTGAGAAGGTATAAATGTGTTTTCCTTGATAATCACTAATGAATGTTGTTGAAGAATGTAACTAAGTTCGGTCTGCATAAATGTATTTGATTCTTTGTGTAATGTACTTGTCAAAAGAATAACACACACACACACACACACACACATATATGTATATGTATATTGTACACACACACACACACACACACACACACACACACACCCACACACACACACACAGCACATGTATATATATATATATATTATATATATATATATATATATATATATGTATGTATGTATGTATGTATGTATATTATTGTATTGATGACTTATTAAAGCATGGGTTTCATGCTTGGGTCATCATTATATTAGTCAAATTCTCCATTGTGGACTCCTAGGATTAATATTCAGCCAATGGAGTCATTGTACAATTAAAGAGACCCTTCTTGGGGTTTGGAATCACGTAAAAAAGTTTATTATTGAGTAAAATATAATTTATGTAACCACCACACCAAGTCGTCCTAAAGGACACCTTTTCAACCTCACCTAGAGCCGATAAAAGGAAGGAGGCCGAATTAATTTGGAGTATATTATCTCAAGCTAGTTCGATATCTCTCTAGAAGTTAGAAAAAGTGCAGAGTGGATGAAGGAAGCCAAAAGGAGTGTGAGTTAGGTCAAGGCCAAATAGAAGAAATTGAAGTTTTGGTGCTACTCTCTCTCTATTTCATGCCCTAGTTTGGGAGATCGATTTCTTCCAAGTGTTGTTGTTGCTAGTTGTTTCCTGATGTCGTAAGTTGCTAGATAGTCAAAGTTGTCGGGGTCAAAGTGTTGCTACAAAGGGGTCAAAGATCTGGAAGGGATGACTTGGTATGGAGGGAAGGTTTGGTCTATGTCTAGGTTGAAAAGTCTCAAAGAAAACTATTGAAGGAAGAGAATTTTTACTGGGTTTTCCCCTCGAGGGGGGGTTTTCCTTAGCAATGTGCATACATATTGTGTCTTGTGTTTTTGTGATCTTCATACACACATAATATGGTAATTTCTTGATGAAATATAAGATAATAAATAAGTAAAAGAAGCCATCTTAGCAACGTAAGGAGGATATAATAAAGCAAAAATATTCATCTTAGCAACATAAGGAGGATTTAATAAAGCAAAAATATTCATTTGAAGACTATCCGAAGTCTATCCAAAGAAAGCACTCTTTGAGTACAAGGAAACAACTTAAAAGAAATCAAGTAAGTATTGTCACTACAAGGTACGTATGTTCATAAATTTTTAGATTTGCAATGTATATAATCTTAAAAGGTTTACGAGTAATGTAGGGTTTCAAGCAAAAGTCCTTAATTGAAAGAAGGAATAACTTTTCACAGGATTCCATCCTCTATGGTTTGTCCAATCAAACCCTAGCCTAATCAAGTTTTTTATATGTATAAGTCTTATTGATATTTGTGAAGTTGGGTTTGATTAACACGTGATATGGAATGTTTGTGCATGATGATGAAGTCCTAGATGTATGATTTGACATGTTTTTTGGTGGTCATGAATCCTAGGGTTTGGAACTAAGCCCTAGTTGAAGTTTGTTTCTCTAGGATGATAGTATTTGTGCATTCTAGGGTTTTGGAGTTGAACCTTATTATAATTAAATTATATGATATATGATCACAGTGTGATAATTTTAGATTTGTGTAAGTTTGTTGAAATCTGAGTTTTAGTTTTCATTGATGTTTGATTAAGAAAATCTAGGGTTTGCAAATAACCCTAGTGGAAGGTAGTCATGTTGTCGACTGAGTTGTGATTAGTTTTGATTGTTAAATCTCATGTATGAAATATAGGGTTTGTATGAAACCCTAGGGGGAAGTATAACATATGAATTATGAAATTTGTTAGATACTTTGTAGATATATATTTGTTTGAATTGTTTCTAGGGTTTGTTATATGTTGTATTAGGGTATGTCATACCTTTGGAAGTAACATTGAAAGCCTAGATGTAATGAAATTTGTTATGATAAAGTCACTAGAAAGATGTTGAAGAATATTTGTCTCTTGTTTGTAATTTTGGGAATTTGATATATATAAAGTTGAATGCTTCTGTGATTTTGATATGGTTAACTTCATGCTTCTATAGATTTGGTTGTACTTGTTATCTAAGTTGTGAAGGTACGTGATCTTCAAGATAGTGAAGATGTTGGTAAAGTAAAGTTGATGTGATAAGCATGATGTGAATGGTGATGGTAATTATAACTCTCATGAGAAAGATGGAAGCTACGAAAGATTCTTTGATGTCGTAAAGAAGAAGTAGAACTCCCTAAGTTAAGAGGGAACCTAGATGAAATCTCCCTAGGTTAAGAGGGAGCTTGAATGAAAGAAACCTCCCTAGATTGAAAAGGAGCATGGATGAAAGAAATCTCCTTAGGATAAGAGGATGGTTGAGAATGTTCGTTGTACATGAATGATTAGATCCTCTTTGGTTAAGAGGGAGTGATAGATATGGTTCTCTACTTCATGTGTCATGCACTAGACCAGGACTAACAACCGTAAGTTTTAGTGAAGGCCATGAGTAAGAGAAGAAAATTTGAGAATGTATTTTGAAAGGCTACTAAGATAAGAAAAGGCAGATTGATTTATGAAATATGTTGTTGCATGATAAGTAGGAAGGAAGTTGCATGGTTGATGAATCTTTCGTCAGGATTCATTGGGAAAGCTCTAAGTCGTACTATGGAAAGTTGAAAAGCAATATCAAGTTGTCTAGAAGACCCAGAGGTTTGTATCTAATTATGTACATTTGAAAGCGTATTAATGATCTGGGTTGTGTTTATACAGGTAAATCTCTCAAAGTTTTTATAGCATGCTGGTTACTGATCAGGTTGATTGGGAGAGATTTGTTGAGGCTTTGCAAGTGAAGTATTTCCTGGGAGGACATCTGGCCTACACTTTGTGTTGAAGTCTAGGTCCCAAAGTAGGGAGGGTGGCGTTGGTCATAGAGCTTCGACCTTGGATACGTGCTTAGGTCCCGGGTTGGTGGTTAGAAAGTAAGCCTGATGGTACCTAGAGAGGCTGAAAGCTTGAGTCCATCTTAGTCCCACTTGGATAGATTTCCATGGTCAAGAATCTAGTCTGTGGCATTAGCTCCCTCTTAATCTCTGCTTTGTTGCAAAATGTTATAAGCTCTTTGGAGGTATATTTTCCACCATTGTGATACCTTAGGGTCTTGATATTCCTTTCTGTCAAATTTTCTAATTCATTCTTGAATTCTTGAAACTTCTCAAATACCTCATCTTTATTCTTGAGAAGGTATAACCGAGTTTTCCTTGATAAATCACTAATGAATGTTGTTGAAGATTGTAACTAAGTTCGATCTTCATAAATGTATTTGATTCATTATGTAATGTACTTGTCAAAAGAATAATATTATATATATATATATATATTATTATATATTATATATTAATAATATATTATATATATTATATTATTATATATATATTATATATATATTATATATTATATATATATTATATATATATATCTCTATATATTCTGTGTGTGTGTATATGTATATGTATATGTGTATGTATGTATGTATTGATGACTTATTAAAGCATGGGTTTCATGCTTGGGTCATCATTATATTATTCAAATTCCCCATTGTGGACTTCTATGATTAATATTCAATCAATGGAGTCATTGTACAATTAAAGAGACCCTTCTTGGGCTTTGGAATCATTTAAAAAGGTTTATTATTGAGTAAAATATAATTTATGTAACCACCACACCAAGTCGGCCTAAAGGACACCTATTCAACCTCACCTAGAGCCTATAAAAGGAAGGAGGTGGAATTCATTTGGAGTACATTATCTCAAGCTGGTTTGATATCTCTCTAGAGGTTAGAAAAAGTGCAGAGTGGATCAAGGAAGCCAAAAGGAGTGTGAGTTGGGTCAAGGTCAAAGAGAAGGAAGAAATCGAAGTTTTGGTGTTACTCTCTCTCTTTCTTTCTTGCCCTAGTTTTGGAGATCGAATTCTTCCAAGTGTTGTTGTTGCTAGTTGTTTCTTGATATCGTAAGTTGCTAGATAGTCAAAATTGTTGGGGTGGAAGTGTTGTTGCAAAGGGGTAGAAGATCTGGAAGGGCTGACTTGGTGTGGAGGGAAGGTTTGTTCTATGTCTATGTTGAAAATCCTTAAAGAAAACTATTGAAGGAAGAGAATTTTTACTGGGTTTTCCCCTCGAGGGGGGGTTTTCCCTAGCATAGTGCATACATATTGTGTCTTGTGTTTTTGTGATCTTCATAGACACATAATATGGTAATTGCTTGATGAAATATAAGATAATAATTAAGTAAAAGAAGCCAACAAAACTCACAAGTAATTATCAAGAAAGAGGAATCAAACCCTAATCTATATATATGCATGTATATGTATATGTATATGTATGTATGTATGTATTGATGACTTATTAAAGCATGGGTTTCATGCTTGGGTCATCATTATATTAGTCAAATTCCCCATTGTGGACTTCTATGATTAATATTGAATCAATGGAGTCATTGTACAATTAAAGAGACCCTTCTTGGGCTTTGGAATCATGTAAAAAGGTTTATTATTGAGTAAAATATAATTTATGTAACCACCACACCAAGTCGGCCTAAAGGACACCTATTCAACCTCACCTAGAGCTTATAAAAGGAAGGAGGTGGAATTCATTTGGAGTATATTATCTCAAGCTGGTTCGATATCTCTCTAGAGGTTTAGAAAAAGTGCAGAGTGGATCAAGGAAGCCAAAAGGAGTGTGAGTTGGGTCAAGGTCAAAGAGAAGGAAGAAATCGAAGTTTTGGTGTTACTCTCTCTCTCTTTCTTTCCCTAGTTTTGGAGATCGAATTCTTCCAAGTGTTGTTGTTGCTAGTTGTTTCTTGATGTCGTAAGTTGCTAGATAGTCAAAATTGTTGGGGTGGAAGTGTTGCTGCAAAGGGGTCGAAGATCTGGAAGGGCTGACTTGGTGTGGAGGGAAGGTTTGTTCTATGTCTATGTTGAAAAGTCTTAATGAAAACTATTGAAGGAAGAGAATTTTTACTAGGGTTTTCCCCTCGAGGGGGGATTTTCCCTAGCATAGTGCATACATATTGTGTCTTGTGTTTTTGTGATATTCATAGACACATAATATGGTAATTGCTTGATGAAATATAAGATAATAAATAAGTAAAAGAAGCCAACAGAACTCACAAGTAATTATCAAGAAAGAGGAATCAAACCCTAATCTACTTGAATTGATTTCTCAACATGGTATCAAAGCTAAGGTCATGATCAAAGGCAGTTTGAAGATCACTTATACATCTTTGGAGTATTCTCAGTGAAAGGTTTTGTTTGCATTGAAGATAAATTCAGGTAGATTAAGATCCCAAGGATATTTATGGGCTAATGGAATTAAGATTTTGAGGTATCTTGAAAGGATGGGTAGAAAATTACATTGAGATTGTTAAGTATTTATTGACCATATTAAAGACACCTTGAAGTAGAATGAGGATTTTGTTATACCTTAAGAAGACATGTTCAGATCATTTTAAAAAAATGAGGATGTAAAATCTTGCACAAATTTCAGAGAAGACTTTTGGTGGACTTAAGTAACAACCTTTCAATATTCTACAACGAATTGTTCGGATCAACTTCAGAGAGATGAACTCGTGAGATTTTAGTAAGTGATAAAGTGAAGGATCGATGCAAATCTTAGAGGGAGGTTCAACGATCTTACAATGATAAATTTTGGTACATCTTAGCAACGTAAGGAGGATGTAATAAAGCAAAAATATTCATTTGAAGACTATCCAAAGTTTGTCCAAAGAAAGCACTCTTTGAGTACAAGGAACCAACTTAAAAGAAATCAAGTAAGTATTGTCACTACAACAAGTATGTAAACACAAGGTACGTATGTTCATAAACTTTTAGATTTTCAATGTATCTAATCTTAAAATGTTTACAAGTAATGTAGGATTTCAAGCAAAGGTCCTTAATTGAAAGAAGGAATAACTTTTCATAGGATTCCATCCTCCATGGTTATGTAGGAGATCTAACTTGGGATATTAAATCATGTTATTTGTATCACATGTTCTACTTGAAAGTATGTATTACAGGTATAAAATATCACGACTTAATACAAAGAGAGCACTTCCTACAAGGCTTGTCGAGGAACATCTCCAGGTATGTCTTAGACTATACACTTAAAAGTACGTTCATATTATTTTTGAAATTTATGTTACATTGATAACATCATTATGTCTAGTTGTATTGAATCATAAAGTTTCTTGTTTAGGGTGATTCATCATTTGATAAATCTACCCTCCTTACATCCTTGATTATTTTTTATAAAACGCTTGAAAAGTTCTATGGAAAACCCTAACTTAAGGATATGCTAAGGATAATGTGTGAAACCCTAATTTGCATAGGGTTATTATTGAAAAAAATATTTGATGTTTTAATGAAGTCTAAAGTAACTGACTGTTTGATCAGTTTGATCGGGAGAGATTTGTTGAGGCATTGCAAGTGAAGTATTTCCTGGGAGGACATCTGTCCTACACTTTGTATTGATGTCTAGGTCCCAAAGTAGGGCGGGTGGCGTTGGTCATAGAGCTTCGACCTTGGATACGTGCTTAGGTCCCAGGGTTGTTGGTTAGCAATTAAGCCTGATGGTACCTAGAGAGGCTGAAAGCTTGAGTCCACCTTAGTACCACTTGGATATATTTCCATGGTCAGGAATCTAGTCTGTGGCATTATGGTGCCTAAACTCTTCATTATTCACAAAGTTTGAGATCTTCCATTATATTTGTATATTATGAATACCTCCCTAGTTAAGAGGGAGTGTTGAAGAATGTAACTAGGTCCAGGCTTTATAAATGTATTTGAGTCATTATGTAATGTACTTGTAAAAAGAATTATATATATATATAATATATATATATATATATATTATATAGTATTAATATATATATATATATATATTATATTGTATCAGTGACTTATAAAAGAATGGGTTTCATGCTTGGGTCATCATTATATTAGTCAAAGTCCCCATTGTGGACTCCTAGGATTAATATCGAGTCAATAGAGTCATTGTACAATTAAAGAGACCCTTCTTGGGCTTTGGAATGATGTAAAAAGGTTTATTATTGAGTAAAATATGATTTATGTAATATCCACACCAAGTCAGCCTAATTGAGATCAAGTTGGCCTAAAGAACAACTATTCGACCTCACCTGGAGTTTATAAAAGGAAGGAGATCGAATTCATTTGGAGAATCTTATATCAAGCTAGTTCAATATATCCCTAGAAGCGAGAAAAAGTGTGAATTGGATCAAAGAAGCCAAAAGGAGTGAGAGTTGGGTCAAGGTCAAAGAGAAGGAAGAAATTGGAGTTTTGGTGCTACTCTCTCTCTCTCTCTCTCTCTCTCTCTCTCTCTCTCTCTTTCGTGCCCTAATTTGGAAGATCGAAGTCTTCCAAGTGTTGTTGCTGCCATTTGTTGCTTGATGTCATAAGTTGTTGCATAGTCGAAGTTGTTGGGGTGGAATTGCTACTGCAAACGATCCGAAGATCTGGAAGGGCTAACTTGGTGTGGAGGGAAGGTTTTGTCTATGTCTAGGTTGAAGAGTCTCAAAGAAAACTATTGAAGGAAGAGAATCTTTGACTGGGTTTTACCCTCGAGGGGGTTTTTTCCCTGGCATAGTGCCTACATCTTGTGTCTTTTGTTTTTGTGATCTTCATAGACACATGATATGGCAATTTATTGATGAAATATAAGATAATAAATAAGTAAAAGAAGCCAACATAACTCACAAGTAATTAACAAGAAAGAGGAATGAAACCCTAATCTACTTGCATTGATTTCTCAACAAATGTCACATAATATTGATGACCTCCAAGAGACTTTACTACCATAGGACAACACAATTACAGTGTATGAAATCTAAGAGTTCCTTTGATTCGGTATCATTTCTTGCAAAGGGTTTCTTTAAATTCTTGCCTATAACACATTTGTTACATATTCCTTCATGTTCTTCCTTCAATTCAGGGATGCCATTAACCATTTGATTTAGAGATGGAAAATTTTTGTAGTGAAGGTGTCTATACCTTCTATGCCATAATTTAGAAGGGCTGACATCTAAGTGTACTAGGGCATGAGGGGGAGGACTAAGTATTCTATACAAAGTCCCTAAACCAAAACTTTGCCATCAACAAAAGCAATCATATCACCTTTATATTCTAGACAAGAAATACAAAGTAGATTTTTCTTCAAACCTGGAACTTATAGTATATTATTGAGATTAATGCTCCCACTGGTTTCTAGCTCTAACGAGGTAGATCCAATTCCTTTCACTAGATAGATCTTCTTGTCTCCAAGTTCAACTAAATTAGAAGCAGTTCCTTTGGACTAAGTCTGAAGTTGACTGCATTCACATGTCACATGTTTGGAAGCTCCACTATTTATAACCCATACATTATCATCCTTGAAAGTGCAAGAGAGAGAGGAGAAGAAGCTTCCATCCATCACGCCTTTTGCTAGCTTGGAGATGATCTTCAAGATGTTTTCTTTGATAGTCAGAATGAGGTTCCCAAGAAACTTGAAGTCCTTCTTCATAGTCCTTGCCATTGAGAGAGTGCCAACAAGGATGTGATCTTTAGTCTCCTTCTTGCACCTTAGCTCTAATACCATGTTAGGAAATAAATAATCTTGTAGAGTATGTTTGACTTTCCTTACTTGATAATTACTTGTGATGTTAGTTGGCCTTTTGTTACTTTTTATTTCTTATTCATCAAGCAATTACCAAAAGTAATGAAGATCAAAAGAGACAAAGTACACAGGATATAGGCTCCAAGGCAAGGCAAAACCCCTCTAAGGGGAAAACCTAGAAAGAAACTTCTCTTCTTATAGAATATGTTCAAAATGGAACTTCCAAGACCCAAGACCAAAGGCAAAAATTCTTTTGAAGCACCAAGCCAACCCAACAGCAAGATCTCTTCCAAATGAACCAAGTTCTTCCAAAGACAACGAAGATTAAAGCAATTTCACCTTAGAGTTTCGGCTCTGCATCAAGGTCTACAATTCTAGTCTGCAATTTTGGCCCCTACAACTCACACAAAATCCTCAGACAACTTCACACGTGTGGACATAAAAGAGAGTTTTTTTTTTTTTTGCAAGAGATCTTCCTTCTTCGACTTCTTCTTCTTTTTGTCTTTTTACTCTTCCTTCTTCTTCGCTATTACAGATCAAACTTGATAATGTGAGTGACCCAAATGAGTTGAACTCCAATAGATGATCCCTGTGGCAAGTCTCTAAGTGTCACCTTCTCAGATGGAGCTTCTGTAATTCCACCTCCCACATTTACCCACTTTCACCAAGCTACCAGGGTAAACATGAGTTGGGTGTTACTATGACATGACTTAACTCCCTAGGTATAGTTAAGGAAGTGGAATCAACAACCTGGAACTTGACTAATTTCCCTTCAGTGCTACAGGACCCCCAAGAACTAAACAACCACTATAGGTGCCCAAACCCTGAGTTAGATTTCATTTTAATGATCTGGAGCCCATTCACTCCCATGAAAAGGCAAGCAACAACTATAACGCTCCAGTCACTCTAATGACCCTGCCTCATAGTGAATGCAGTCTAAATTACCCAGTTATGAGCCTACGACCTCGAAATCCAAGCCATCATTTCAAGGCCTCACTCTCAACCACTGCCCAGAACTTAATGAGACTTTAAGAAATGATAAATGTCACTAGGACAAAGGCATTGACACAAAAATTAGGCAATGACTTAACCCAACCTGACATAACCATGACAGTCATTCCGTCAAACACACAGTGAACATGAAATACATAGGTCATGAATGGATATCTGAACATGGAGATTTGAAACTTATCTGAGAATCATCAAGAAGGTATAATTCCCTCTCACAATAGCTACAATAACATACATTAAGTCATTCATTCAATAACTATTCATTTACCAATCAAAATATGATAGGAGCCATAACTTGAATTTGTCATAAAACCATGCTTATAACCGGAATAATAACAAGGATAGAATAGAAATTAAAGCCACATCATAACAAGTACATTTACTCATAAAATACAAGAGGACAAAAACTCTTACTAACATATGAAAAGCCAACCAAGTTGGGGACTTCCACATACCACTCGACCATAGACTGGGCTAAACCAAATCTTTCTTTCATCCAATCACCCACATGCCTTATTCCAAGCATGAATGTGGGATCTCATGGGATAAACCGAGACATAAAAAACCAAGGGAATCTAGAGGTTACACCATCTCCACACTCACACTACCGTGATCTCACCTAAACTGGTCCTGAGATCACAAAACCAAACCAAGCTTGGATGCCTCCTAATTCCTTCACCATCCCTTGAGGACATTTCTTGTCTCCACCCACTTGTTGAGGGATTCCTGAAGAAAACCATCTCCACCCCCAACCCTTGGTATCTTCCTGAGACCACCTCACCCAGATCCAAAACCTTTCGGCATTCCAAAGATCAACCAAAGATGAATCCCATCACACCATGGTATCCAGAAAAGGCAAGGCAATGCTGAAATCACTGTTAAACCAGGCAAAACCCATGTCAATAACAACAAATGAACCAAATAGACACATGCATGTATCATGCATGCCAAAACTATCTAGGAAATCATACATGAAACTTATTACCTGAAATTACTCCCACCGAAGCTGCTTCATCCAACTCTTTCTTGCTTGATCCTGGCTTTCTTGTCCTTCCTTTACTTGCTTGTTTTCTTTCTCCTCTTGGTGCTCTTCTTCTCTCTGAGACTAATTCCAAAACGAAAATGACAAAAGGCTAGCCCAATGATAGCTGTGAATTGATCCTCATAAGCCTTTTTATTATTGATGGCTCTAATTCTTCATTTTCCCTCTATTTTCCTTCAATTTCCTCCTCACATGCAACCTGTTAACTTTCACCTTCCGTTTCTCCTAATTTACTTTATTGTTATAATTAAATGCCAATAATTGCCACTTTTCCTTTTCAAATCATTTTCCAATTTCCCCTTAGCCATAATAAACAACAAGTGATGCCCACTAGGATGCTTTGCCCAACATTCAACTTGGAATACATGTCCCATGACCTTGGTCTTATTTTGCCTTTATTAACTTTATTACATAAACTTTTAACCTAGGGCTGTTACAAATTCAATCTAGAATTTCAGACCTGCAGTAAGTCCATAAATTTTTGCCCAAACTTCAACCCAAAAACTTCGCACGTGTGAGAGAGAGATGCCCAAGAACTTGATTTTAGTTTTGCCAGTTTCTTCCTTTCTTCTCTTACAACTTCACTCTTCTTTTTCTACCTCTTTTCTCTTATATATCAAACTTTTTGAGTGCGTCCTTGAAATAAGTCGAGTTGCCTCTATATATATCCTTTATGTTTGGTTGAATAGCCCTAATCTAGGCTGACTTCGTGAGGACAAGGCCAACATGGTGTGGAGGTGACAAACGACTCTTATGACTCAAAAAAAATTATTTTGACATGATAGAAAGCCCAAGAAGGGTCTAATAAAAATGGAAACAACTCTATTGACTCATAACAAAACCTAGAAGCCTTCAATGGAGGCTTTGATCTAAAACTCATTGACCCAAGCATTGAACCCATGCTTTAAAAAGTCAATTTGTTTTACAATAAAAAGTAATTTTCTTTCTTTTCATCACATACAATTATGAAGACCGACACTAGTTACATTCTTCAACGTTCCTTCTTAACTAGGGATATATTCATAATTACATGAAGGTACATGGAAGATATCAAAATGATATGAACTATGAAGAGACCTATCACACATAGTGCTATAGATTATATTTCTCACCGAGGTACTCTAATCAGGTGGGACTAAGGTGTACTCAAGCTTTATCCACTCTAGGTACCATAAGGCTTTTAAGCTCTAACACCAACCCAGGGATCTAGGTGTGTATTCAAGGTTGTAGCTCCATGACCAACACCACGCTCACTACTTCGAGATCTAGACATCAACACATAGGTATGCCAGATGCCCTCCTAAGCATCTTGTTGCCACAAGATGCTTCATCTCTTCTTATCAACTAAACCATATATATCCACCAATTCAAGCATGCTTCAAATGTTAAACCTTTTTATGGAGAGATCCTGCATAATCACAACCCTAACCAGTAATAAACCTTCAAGTATATATACAAGTAAACACAAACCTTTGGGGTCCTTAATCATTCTCATGCTACTTATATCATCATGAAGTTATCCAAACACAACTTGTCAGAAACTTTCTTCTTCTTTCACTTCTTCAGTAGCAACAAATACAACCTCAGTACTTCTCAAGTCTTTTGTTTGAAAATCTCTCTGTAGTACTTTCATTCATTATTCAGTTTCATTCATTCTTCAAGGTATTCAATATGCCCTCCCTCTTAACTCAGGTGATATACCCTTTCTTCTAACCAAGCTCCTTCTCAACTCAACAAATTCCTTTATAACATTGGCGAGACTTCAATATTTCAAGGCTTTGTTTATTTTTCATGGCATCAAGGTCATCCTGACCCTCAACATTCTTGTAGCTTCCTTCATCATGGTCATCATTATTATCATCTTCAACATCTTGAAGATTATGTACGTGAAAAACTTTAATAAAAAGTACAATCAAATACAAATATACAAAAGCATGAAGTGAGCTATAAAATTACAATGGAAGCATCGAAACATTCAAGCTTTTAGACATTAAATACCTAAACCTAGTTATGTTCATAATTAATAAGGGTCATATCTTGTATATACTAGACTTCAACATTTTGCTAGGTTTTTGTCATAAACCTAATTTCATCTTCAAGACATAAATCCTTAGATATCAACAACTTAATCAAAATATTAATCTAATCATAAGGTTTCAATAATGTTAGTTTAAAATTATATGTTAAAATCTACTAGGGTTTGTTGCAAACCTAGATTTCATCATTAAGACTAAATCATATAAATAATAAAAAACAATATATTTCTAGGGTTTCATTATCATGCCCTATAATGTCATCTCTACTAGGGTTTTGTTACAAACCCTAGATTTCAAAAACTAAAACAACTAAGTTAGCATATTGGCATTTCATCTCTAGGGTTTCATTGTTATTTCATTATATCAATTTCTTTCTATGATGTAAATCCTAGATGCAAACATCAAATTCCAAAATCAGATAATAATTTTGAGCAGAGAAGGGTTTAGATCATACAAAAGAATATACATCTAGGATTTCATTTCTAAGATCTTACTATAACTATTACAAGGGTTTTATTCATAAACCCTAATTCATTAAATCCTGAAGATCTAGGGTTTCATTATACAACCTAGACATTAACAACAAACCCCAAAGGACTAGGGTTTTTATCACGACATCATCAAAACCCTAAACTTCAAAAGAATAGGATCTCATTACATGTTATATACTTTATCAACAATCCCTGAGTAAGGTAGGGTTTCATTATTTACATTGACATACCCTTAGCATCAAGAGGCCAAGATTTTATAGTGAACCCTAAAGGTTAGGGTTTCACAAGAATGATCAAATGACAAGAGATAATATAATGAGTGTAGATTCAACCTAATGATAAGTCACCCTAACAAGAAACATTATGATTCAAAATCATATACATAAAGATGTTAGTAATGTAAAGCAAATTTTAAATGGAGAATGATCATATCCTTTTGATGAAAAACTTTATACATACCTAGAGTTGCTCTTATAAACCTTATATGGTTATTTATTGAAGGACTCCCTCCGAAACTTCTTATAAGTCTTCTTTTTGATACTTATTGCGAATCCAATCATTACTTTTTGCAAGTTTTCCTGCAATAATTTTATTGACAAACACTATCAAAAGTATGCAAGTATAAGACTATGATTTTGGTTCTTAGAATGTCAAGTACAAAATCTAGACATTATTCCATTTCATTCTTGCCATGAATTGACATATAACTTGAACTACATATAAATCCTAGACACTATAAGATAGGGTTTCTGAATGAGGTTTTTCAAGTGCATTGTTCTCATTTCCTATATATAATATTACAAATCCTAGGATCATATAAAAAACTAAATCCTAAGACATTAACCTTTTAACAAATTAACCATGATATACATACCTCAATAATTACATACCTCTGTCTTCCATTGAATTTATTGTTCTTATTGCAAACTAAAGATATAGGAGAGAAACAATACTTACATTTCTTTTGATAAGATCCTCGAAGATTCTTCCATAAGTGCAAGATAAACAAGTTCTTTATTGTTGTAGAATTCTTCCTTCCTTGAGACTAAGATTGCTTTTATTTACGGTTCCTTCAAATTGAGGTGATTCAAGCTTTGTAACATACCTACAACTCCACAAGCTCTTGTATTCTGTGCCACTCCATAGGTCTGTGAATTAAACAAGGTGATTGAATGATCAAATGACAAGAGATAGTATAATAATTGTAGATTCAATCTAATGATTAATCACCCTAATAAGAATTTTTATGATTCAAAATCCTAGACATAAAGATGTTAGTAATGTAAATCAAATTTTAAATGGAGAATGATCACATCCTTTTGATGAAAAACTTTATACATACTTAGAGTTGCTCTTACAAACCTTGTATGGTTATTTATTGAAGGACTCCCTCTCAAACTTCTTATAAGTCATATTTTGGATACTTCTTGTGAATCCAATCATTACTTTTTGCAAGTTTTCCTGCAATAATTTTATTGACAAACACTATTAAAAGTATGCAAGTACAAGACTATGATTTTGGTTCCTAGAATTTCTAGTACAAAACCTAGACATTATTCCATTTCATTCTTGCCATGAATTGACATATAACTTGAACTACATATAAATCCTAGACACTATAAGATAGGGTTTCTGAATGAGGTTTTTCAAGTGCATTGTTCACATTTCCTATATATAATATTACAAATCCTAGGATCATATAAAAAACTAAATCCTAAGACATTGACCTTTTAACAAATTAACCATGATATACATACCTCAATAATTACATACCTCTGTCTTCCATTGAATTTATTGTTCTTCTTGCAAACTAAAGATATAGGAGAGAAACAATACTTATATTTCTTTTGATAAGATCCTCGAAGATTCTTCCATAAGTGCAAGATAAACAAGTTCTTTATTGTTGTAGAATTCTTCCTTCCTTGAGACTAAGATTGCTTTTCTTTACGGTTCCTTCAAATTGAGGTGATTCAAGCTTTGTAACATACCTACAACTCCACAAGCTCTTGTCTTCTATGCCACTCCATAGGTCCGTGAATTAAACAAGGTGATTGAATGATCAAATGACAAGAGATAGTAAAATAATTGTAGATTCAATCTAATGATTAATCACCCTAATAAGAATTTTTATGATTCAAAATCCTAGACATAAAGATGTTAGTAATGTAAATCAAATTTTAAATGGAGAATGATCACATCCTTTTGATGAAAAACTTTATACATACTTAGAGTTGCTCTTACAAAGCTTGTATGGTTATTTATTGAAGGATTCCCTCTCAAACTTCTTATAAGTCTTATTTTGGATACTTCTTGTGAATCCAATCATTACTTTTTGCAAGTTTTCATGCAATAATTTTATTGACAAACATTATTAAAAGTATGCAAGTACAAGACTATGATTTTGGTTCCTAGAATTTTGAGTACAAAACCTAGACATTATTCCATTTCATTCTTGCCATGAATTGACATATAACTTGAACTACATATAAATCCTGGACACTATAAGATAGGGTTTCTGAATGAGGTTTTTCAAGTGCATTGTTCTCATTTCCTATATATAATATTACAAATCCTAGGATCATATAAACAACTAAATCCTAAGACATTAACCTTTTAACAAATGAATCATGATATATGTACCTCAAGAATTACATACCTCTGTCTTCCATTGAATTTATTGTTCTTCTTGCAAACTAAAGATATAGGAGAGAAACAATACTTACCTTTGTTTTGATAAGATCCTTGAAGCTTCTTCCATAAGTGCAAAATAAACAAGTTCTTTATTGTTGTAGACTCCTTCCTTCCTTGAGACTAAGATTGCTTTTCTTTACGGTTCCTTCAAATTGAGGTGATTAAAGCTTTATAAGATACCTACAACTCCACAAGCTCCTGCCTTCTATGCCACTCCATAGGTCTGTGAATTAAACAAGGTGGCTGTTTAAGAATGATCAAATGACAAGAGATAGTATAATGAGTGTAGATTCAATATAATGATTAAAAATATAACGAGTGTAGATTCAATCTAATGATTAATAGTATAATGAGTGTAGATTCAATCTAATGATTAATTTCCCTAACAAGAATCTTTATGATTCAAAATCCTAGACATAAAGATGTTAGTAATGTAAAGCAATTTTTAAATGGAGAATGATCATATCCTTTTGACAAAAAACTCTATACATACCTAAAGTTGCTCTTACAAACCTTGTATGGTTATTTATTGAAGGACTCCCTCTAAAAATTCTTATAAGTCTTCTTCTGGATACTTCTTGTGAATCCAATCATTACTTTTGCAAGTTTTCTTGCAATAATTTTATTGACAAACACTAACAAAAGTATGCAAGTACAAGACTATGATTTTGGTTCCTATAATTTTGAGTACAAAACCTAGACATTATTCCATTTCATTCTTTCCATGAATTGACATATAACTTGAACTACTTATAAATCCTAGACACTCTAAGATAGGGTTTCTGAATGAGGTTTTCCAAGTGTATTGTTCTTGTTTCCTATATATAATATTACAAATCCTAGGATCATATAAACAACTAAATCCTAAGACATTAACCTTTTAACAAATGAACCATGATATACGTACCTCAAGAATTACATACCTCTGCCTTCCATTGAATTTATTGTTCTTCTTGCAAACTAAAGGTATAGGAGAGAAATAATGCTTACCTTTCTTTTGATAAGATCCTCAAAGCTTCTCCCATAAGTGCAAAATAGACAAGTTCTTTATTGTTGTAGACTTCTTCCTTCCTTGAGACTAAGTTTTCTTTTCTTTACGGTTCCTTCAAATTGAGGTGATTCAAGCTTTGTAACATACCTACAACTCCACAAGCTCTTGCCTTCTAGGCCACTCCATAGGTCTGTGAACTAAACAAGGTGATTGTAGCTTGATGATAATCCTCCAAGATAGGCTTAGAGCACCTCCAAGTAATTCTTTCTATGATTTTATGTGCACAGGACTATAGTATGGGTCTTGACCCTCTTACAATATGACTGTGGCTAAGTTATAATCCCTCTAAACAATGTATTTGAGTTTAGAACATTTCAGCTCCCTTTCCAAGTGATTTAAGCTTCAAATCAAGCTTTCTAGAATATACCTATGCCCATAACTTACTAGGAGACTCGACTCCTCTTGTAGAAATGATATTAACCCTCCAACCATTTCTATATTTTCTTATAATCAATATATCCCCTCGCTGGCTTTACAAGTATTCTTCTAATTCTCAAAAATGAGATTTGGTTACCCACCAATAGACACAGTGTTTTTGAGTTCGAATCACAAGTTTTCAGATCTATTGGTAATCATTTTAGACCTTGTTCCTTATGCATAATACTTCTTTCCTCTTGACAAATTGCTCGGCTTTGAATGTATTGCTAGATTAGCCCTTTGGTACTCTATAATAGGGCTTACATGCTCTTCAACAAACCTCAGTCTTCTTGTATATATTTGTGGCCTAATCACTGTAACTAGGGCTTGTGATCATGTTCAAAATTTCGTTCTAAGGAGCTCAGTCTTATGAGAATGACTTCTTTTGTTTGACTTGAAGTACTTGTGATCTTCTAACTGCCCAAATACCAATGAACCAAGCTCTGATACCATGTTGATAAATACAGGGCATCATATAGATTAGGTTCTTTAGGTATATTTCTCTTAGAATTTGACATTTTCTTGTGATTTCTCTTTTATTCTTATTAGTTATTCTTTTAATTTATTATGTTCTTTTTATCAATATAAATGCCAAACAATGAAGATCACAACAAGGGACACAAGATGTAGGCTCTTAGTTAGGGAAAAACTATTGGACATTGGATAAACCAATGCTCCCCGTGTGTTTCACGACATGGACTAACCGCCTGTTATAGCTCCAAATCCCACTATTATGGTTTGTGATGCTGCAATCATGGCCTAGGGCAACCCCTCCTTCCAGACTTGGTCCCAAATTTAAAAAAAATGTTTTATTCCCTGTACGCGACATTTCCCTGAGTTAAACATGTGTATACGCGGGTTCGCATATACCCAACCCGCGTATATGTATTAAAACACTTAAAAAAATATAAAACTCCTTATTTTCGGGCGGAGATCACGGGTTTTATCTGCTGATCACCTGTTAGTGCCCGTGGCCCAACTGTTCCCAACCAACTCCTAACTAAAAAACTACTTTGGGATTTGTATAAAAAGACATCAAAGGGAAGGCCTAAAGGAGGAGAGAAGAGAGAGAAAGGTTACTATACTGAGATTTTTCCCTGACCAGGTCTGAAGACCCTTGTGCCTTCTGCACTTCTCCCATTTGTACAGGGAACCCTTGTTTCCTTGTGATTTGATGTTCATCCACTAGTTATGGCATCATGGAGTGAGTCTTGGAAGGAGATATGCTAGAGGCTTGAGGCGGGATGGATCCGGAAGGAAGCTTTGGTTGGAGCCTGCAAAAGGTTACTCAGGTGATATTACTCCTTTTGTATATTCTATTTGTCTATAATAAAGAAACATGTCTTGGTTCCCGATATGCTTCTTCTTTATGTTTATGATGTTCATGTTTAAATTTAATCTATGGATGGTTGTTTAAAGTTCATAACTAACTTCCTTCTTTTATAACATAAAGATTATTTTTGTATAAGTCTTTGTCCATATACTCTGCATTCTTTGGAAATGGTTGTTTTGCAGGACAAGGGAGCAAAAGGGACTTGAAGAAGGGTTTGGACCCTTGAGGAACTTCTCGAACGTCGGACCTGAGGTACGCCCTTATTACTTTAGAATTTTCTTATTATAGCGTAATGGTTATGTGAATGTGTGTTTCTATGTTTAGACAACTTTTAGTCTGCTAGGGTTTCCACCCAAAAGCCCTAGGGGAGCAAATCCCTCAACAGAATTGGTGACTCCGCTGGGGAAAACTCTCTTGTTGTTCCTAGTTTGGGTGTTTGTCAAGCCAATCAGGGCTCAATTGCTTGTTGGTTTGCTGTTACTGTCTGGTCTGTTCTTGAATTCTAAGTTTTGCCAGTTTCTTCAGTTTGTTTTTTCTTTTTCTTGAAATCTTTCATATACTTTGTTTTCCTTAGTTACAGAAGCATACAAACGCTTGTTTCCTGAAGTAAACCCGCGTATACGTAGGTTTCCTCAGGCACAGTCACGTATACACGCAATTTGCACTTATGTACAGTCGTGTATATCTTGCAACTTTCAAGATTTATAAATTTTTGTGTCTCTGAAGTTTGTCTAGTGTTTTGAGTCAGTTTGAAACAGTCATTTTTGCCAGTATCAGTTGCCTGTGTTACAGCAAGCGTCTTACTCCGATTTCTCTCTGATTATAAGGAGTATTGGTCTTGTTTCGTGTTTGCAAGCGTCATCATCTTTTACCTAAAAGCATGAAAGATTTCTTGATTGGAATCTTGGCTGCTCTGAGTTATCAGAGCAGAAAGATTGTTATCAATCTTTGTGTTGAACTTTGATTTTGGTGACTTTTTGTTTGCTTAACAAAATCGTTTTTTATGACCATCTACTTCTTTGTTTCATCAAAGTTGTCAATTGATGCTTTCTTGAAATTGTCTTTTTGATCTTTTTTGGTCTTTGTTACCAAAGCTTTCATTGCTTCTTTCGGTTGTTAAAAAACATCTTTAAACACATTTGTTTTTGTTGAGTTTTCATTCATTGTATGGTGTCAACTTGCAAAAGTGTTTCTTGCTTATTGTTTCAATTGTAAAGTTTCAGTTTTTGTTGAGAGCTTTTTCAAAAAGACTTTTTTGTTGCTACTTTAAAGAGAACTTTTTGAAAAGTTTTGTATTGCTTTCTTGAACTTGCTTTTCATTTGGTTTCCTTTTTGCTGAGTGAAAGTGCTTTATGTTTATCTTGAGTTTTGTTTTTAGTATTTAGACAAAATGAATGGTAGCATCTCATATTCCATCTAGATATTGTAAGTGGCAACAGAAAATTTGATAACCAAAGCAACTTTCATTTCTTGTTTTAGAGTTGTTTTCAATCTTGCATCAAGCATTTAGTTGTTGCATCAGGATAGATTTGCATCTCTTTAGGCATAAATAGTTTTGTTAACTTTTGAGTGTGAAGTGTGAATTAAAGAAAAGAAAAGTTTATTTAATTAGAAGTTTCCTTTCGAACCCTATAGAAATTACTCTTCATCGAAAAACAATGACAAAGTGCACATGCATATAGTTAGGTTTTATTAATTTCTTTTGCGTTGAAAAAACACCACTAGTTTCACTTCCATCATTCCCTTGACTTAAAGAACAGCCCTTAATTTAAAATCAAGCGCTAACTAAAATTCACTAGAACTTTTTCTTTTAAGTTAAATACACCAACAAGTTTAGGATTTTAGGGCCTTGGATTAGGAGAGTTAACTCTCCAAGGCCATTTAAACTGTCAAACATAGGAGTCTGAATAGAGAGTGCAAATCCAATAGCGTGAGGAAGACCAGGAAAGCTTCGGATCTGGGAGTTAAACACGAGGGTTTTTGAAGACAGGGAAGAGAGATACCCCCTCTCCTACTTGTCCGATCTTACCTCACGACTGTTCCGCCTGGCTTCTATAACGAGTTGGTATCCATAGTTGCTATTCCTAGGGAACTACATAGGTGGCTACGGAGGGGAATCCCGTGGCACCTGAGGTCGACGTTGTATCACTCTCAACGGTACTACTGGAGGGCACCCTTGCGAAGCTTGGGGGCTTGCACCGGCGCAGGCTATTGTTAGGAGGTCAGCGTAACTTCCTCTAATACCTTCGCTGATAGGCCTGGGCCCTCATCATCCCAGACTATCTTCAGAAGGCCCCTTATTTTTCACTTTCTCATATTTTGGTGTCCGGTCCTAATCACCCGGAGCAGAAATACTTGGAAGTTGTTTAACTAGCTGTATCTTTAGGGACTTTATAGTGGGTGCTCTGTGCTCTTAGTTGGCCTAGCTTTAAATTTTTTGTGTCTTTAGTTAGATTTTAAAAAAAGAATTCAAAGTGGCTGACTGATCTCCTAGACGGTCTCGAAGACTTTGTGGTCTTTCACCACCGAGTTTAGAGCCTTCTCTGAGAAGGCGCAGAGGTAATAATACCGGTGGGTTTCTTCCCATGGAAATTGACGCATCGGGGATTGATGCTCCTCACGGGGGCATTAGTATTGAAGCAAGGCCTGGTAATTCCGCGGGGCAAGAGAGGAACACTCCAGTTCTTCCTCGAGTTCGCTTACAAGCAGAGGATAATATTGAGGTAGAAGAACTTTTAGAGTCGTTAGTGGCTCTGAATTCTCCCCTACCATCCAGTCATCCACACGTATTGCAATACGTTTGGACTCCGATGCATAGACCGTCAAGTCCAAGTTACGCTACGCGCTTACCTTCGATGACCACTACTGGAAGCATGGCTTCTACAAGTGCTACGACTGTACAGACTCCTATATCTGTACAAGGGGGAGGAACTATTCCCATCCCCTCCGTCTCTTTATTCAGATCTTTTGCTAGCATGTCTTTTGTTGGGTCTGCCTCCATTCCATCCACGAGTGGAAATTCCCAAACCAATGCTTTTGGTTCTGGATTCTTCCCATTTGGCGCCCATTCACAGGGAATTCCTTCAGCTCCGTTCGGGGCCGCCACGTCCATGATGAGTGGGTCGGCTTCGTTCCAAGGTTTTCCATTCGAAAGTGGTCATATACCACATTCCAACCCTACAATAGGATCTATGCCTTTTTCTTCGATAGGACAAAGCAGCAACCCTTTCCAAGGTTGGAATAACCCTAGGCTTAGTAGTGCCAGAACTAGGAATCCATTCTTCGGCCAATATGGGAATAGGCCGTATACCATGGTTAGTTCATTCTAAAGTATTCCTCCCCTAGCTTCGGCTTGGAATCCATATCAGGGGTTGTCAACTCCTTACAATCCTTTAGGAGGAAACTTTGCTGGGCATGGTGGATATACGGCCGGAGTTGGTCAAACTTTGAGTGTTTTTGGGTCACAAGGCTTGCCTTTTTGCTCAGCGGGTTCTACTGGTTACTTCGGGTAGCCTGGTGCCTTCCAAAATCCAAGCCAATATTTTCAGAGCTTTGGGAGTGCCGCCCAGTCAAGGTGGAATTCCCAATCTCCTCCTAGACTTTCATTTCTGGCAACGTTGAACTTGCCAGACCTCACTAAGTTAACTAACGACCCAATAAAGTATAATTCGACCTGGCCTCCGGTCCCAACTAAACTCCCTTCGGATATTCCAAAATTTGAAGGGAAGAGTGGTGAGTACCCGGGCGACCATGTAACCACGTTCCACTTATGGTGCTCATCGAACTCCTTGATCGATGACTCGGTTAGGTTGAGATTATTTCAATGCACCTTGACTGGTAACGTGGCCAAGTGGTATATAGAGTTGCCTCGGGGAAGCTTTACATCATTCGCTGACTTAGAAAATATTTTCTTAAATCATTTTCAGTTGTCTGTCCAGTATGATGCCGAAACTGAACTACTAGCTACTTTTCATCAGGATAGAGCAACTCACATTTCTGATCATATTCAGGAATGGAGACGGAGAAAGAGGCTCATTAAAGATGATATCCCTCTGGAGTACCGTCTCGAGTGGTTTTTGAAGTCTTTGATACCTGATATCTCCAAAGATGTCTCCATGTCTGGGGTCTATTCTGAGGAGCAAGCCATTTTTAGGGCCCAGCAATTAGAATTGATCTACTCTCAATCTAGGATCCTACAAAAGTACTTGCCAGATGCTCCTGGGTCTAAGGTTGACGTAGCTAAGCCGAAGCCAGGTCCCCACATGGATGGTATTGTTGGGTCGGTAGACACAAAGACGGTGAACTTGTTGAATCAATTGCAGCAGTTGCCTTTACAAACTGCTTCTAACAACCAAGTCACATCGTCTAACCCTTCTGCTTCCCAAACTTCTTCAATTAATTCCATCCAATCTGATAACCCCAAAGGAAATCAAAATTCCAATGGGAAAAAGAAAGGACGAGGCAATAAAAAGAACCAGGATGGGAAGCCTGATGCAAATAAATCCGGAAATAATGCTAGTGGAGGTAGAAATGAGTCGAAAAGGAAAGTCAAGTTTCCATGCAAGTTGTGCAGTGGAGACCATTTAACTCATATTTTCCCCAAGATTGAAGATGCTCAGCACTTGTTAGGGTAGCAAGGGACTTCTAGTTCCCAAGCTGTGTTAACCAACCCTTTTCCCCAAGGGCAGCAACTTCTTGCTGGCGCGAGTTCAAATCCTGGTACCTCCATAGGGGAAAACCAGGAAGGGGACAAATCATCAAATGTTTTCATGATGGGTTCTCACGCTAATGTGGCCACTCGGTCACGCGATTATGGTGAAGGTGAAACTTCCAAGGGTAAGTCAGTTCCTGAAACTAACAACCCACTTCATATTGAGCGACCTTCTGTTGAGACTATACCACGGGTACCGAAAGGTTCCGCTAAACGCACGACTATCAACCCTAATATTAGGGCAGCCCAGAATTACTCCATTGTTGAGGATCTGGCTCAGAGTCCATGTGCTATGTCCGCTTTAGAGGTTCTCCAGTCATGTCCTGCTCAAAGAAGTGCCTTGCTATTGGCAATGGGGGCAATAGATCCAAGTAATTCCTTAGCTCTCATTTTTTATATGAGTAATGCCAAAAAGAGACTTCCTCATCACATGGCTTTCCAGATAAATTCTACCTACCAGAAAACGAATATTTTTCGGACGGTTATAGATGAGGGAGCTTCCATGTGTGTCATGTCTATGTCATGCTGGAAGGCTATTGGATCACCGTCGGTTGTTCCTTCACCCACCCCCTGATAGTGTTTGATGGTCATTCTCATAGGCCATACGGGATTATCTCGGCCTTTCCTATATGTGTTGGAGGGAAGGTCGTTAATATTGAGGTAGAAGTTGTAGATGCTAACCTAGACTATAACCTCCTCTTAGGAAGGAACTGGGTATACAAAATGGACGCCGTTGTTTTGACTCTTTTTCGTGTCATTTCCTTTCCTCATGAGGGGAAAATCATTAAGGTTGATCAATTGGATTATTCTCCAGTCGATCCTCGAGCAACTCCAGACTCTACTATTCCCTTAGTGGATAATCCATGTCCACCTACTGAAAATTTAGGAGTCGGGATGTACTCTTCATTAATGGGTACGTTTGATCTTCCCCCTCCTACGGCTAGAATAGATACAATTTCATACTCCAGAGACCCTTTATGGAGAGAGTTTGTTCAAACTCCTTATTCTTCGGATCCTAGAACCTTAGCTTCATCTGTGACCACATCAGATGACAATAAGGCAAGTGGAATAGAATCTCTTATGTCTGTAGTAGAACATAGATGTCAGTCTATCTATAGCTCTGCAGATAACCATTCTACTCCTTCCTCTGGGAAAGAGATAGATGGTGATGTGGCTCATTTTCAGACCCGTGATTCCACTTATGCATCGGATTGCTCGAACATTGTTTTTCCATCGAATGAAGCGATATTCGAAGCAATGACGACTGTAGATCGACCTTTGGAAGATTTACATCGCCGGTCACATTTTTATTCCCCTATGCATGAAGTCGAATCTTGGTCCTCCAGTCTGACTAGCGATGTTTGTATGGTCCCTTTGGCTCCAACACAGTTATTTGCCGAAGGAAGTATATTGATTGGTTCAGTCATAGTACCTATAAACATCTCTAGGAGCAAGTTGGCGAAGCCCCCTGACGGGTTTTACCTCAGGAAGTACTTTGCTTAGTTTTGGCCAAGCAATGGCTTCTTTGTATATTATGTATATTTGTACATATATCATCGAGATTTTTGTGATGTCAACAGTTTTTGGTCTGCTGTTGCAGGTGTTGATGGATGACTTGGTCTATTTTGGGTTCGCCGATGGTGCTAGCCGGCACACTCGGAACCTCGTTTCCGCAGCTTGGGTACTTTATTATCCAACTGGTCAATTAATGGTATCAAGAGGCGTATGCATTGGTCCTGCTTCGAATAATATGGCTGAGTATACTGTCGTTATTAATTTACTATCCGAGGCAACCTCTTATGGGATCAACTCGTTGGTAGTGTATCTCGATTCTCAATTGATAGTGTCTCAATTAAATAACATTTATCGGGTAAGGGATCCATGTTTGTATCGCCAGTATTTAAGAGTGAGGTTGTTGCAAAGATCATTTGTTTTTATTAATTATTTGCACATTCCAAGATCTCATAATTGGTTAGCTGATTCTATCGCTAATCAAGCATTAGATTGGCAGATCAATCATTCATCATAAAATCAAAGTATCAAAAAGTCAAACTGTATATATATATATATATATATATATATATATATATATATCATCATAAAAATATCTCGAGTGTACATATGTTGTCCAAAAAATATACAAAATTGGGACTCAAATGCCCATAATCATGTCCGGCATATCTAATGCCTCGGCTCAGGATGAGCGGCCAAATAGGTAACTATCGCATTGGCTACACGCCGAAAAGTGCGAACCCAGTCAGGTGGCATGCCAACCACATGACGCTGCATATCCTCCGAAAGGTCCTCTATAGCAGCCATCGGTACTCGACAGCTCAGTCTCGTCAGGTGTCGTTGGACGTTGTGTAGAGTCCATTCCATCTCAACAGTCGCCTCTTTGGCTCCTCGGCCGCGTCGTCTGTGCCGTGGGAGTCCATCTGGTCGTACTGGCCCAATGTCTGGATCATGATCATTATATTAGTCATTTGAATCTCATCAAAAATATTTTTCAAAATGCATCATTATATTTGAAAAATCCAAAAAAAAAAAATCAAAAAATCAAAAAATCCTTACCGATCTCGCCCCATGTTGCGTCTGGCGGTAACGCTAGGTCAGGATCTCCTCGGAAGTCCAACCCAGCGTAGGGGTAATCATCCACGACAATGATCTACTGATCCCACCAGGTGAATAATTCATCGTCAAAAGCTGTCCTAGGAACCTCCCCACCCCCCAGACGTTTCATCAGATCAGCCCACTGGCCCATGCGTAGATCACGGGGGGTGCTAATGGAAACTGCTACCCTGGGGCGGAGTGCGGGAATCCTCTCGAAGAAGAAAGTGCACAAGATAGTCCCTTAGCCGAAGTTCTTGGTCTGTCCCCTCTTAATGGAAGTGAGCTGGCTCTTCATGCTGGCCAGAAGAGGAATACACCAGTCAAACATTGTAGTGAGACAATCCCCCGCCACGCTCATGGTGAGCCGTGATGCCTGATGCAGAGAGGACGATCCATTCACTCGAGCTATGGTGAACAGGATAATCCTTAGCGATAAACTCGTTACGTGTGCAATCGAGATCTGGCTCCCAACTTTCTTGGGATATCCTGGGTAGTATATCTGTACATAGTCCTCTATGGTGAGGCTACTCCGAGTCCTACCCCGGGACTGTACTACCTCTCCCCTTCGGGAAAGGCCCGTGATAAAATATATATCCTCCACTTCCACTCTGAGTGGCATTTGATCAATCATGAAGGCTTCCTCCTTGACATCCCAATAGTCAATGAGCATTTCAAGCAGTTGCACATTGGCTTTCATGTTCGGCAGTTTGAAGAATTTGAGCAAGCTGCATCCTCGTAAAGCATCCAAGGCTTGAGGATCATTCATAACTTCATTATCAACCACTGCATGTTCTCTTTCACGCCATGTGATTGGCATCCTGAGAAAAAATTGGGTTTCAACCGTTAGTTTTTTATTAAACTTGACTCACGGCGTATACGTGGGTTACTGTATACACAGTCGCGTATAGGGCCCACATGTACGCGGATTTCATATTATCAACCCGCGTATACGTTGCGGTGAAATTTTGAACAATAGTTCAACGGTGAAACATCAATGGAAAATCCTAAAACTAGTCACAATGAATTGCAAGCTATGTGTAAGGGTTACCTGGAAGATTTTGAAGAATTTGAACGGTCAAATTTGGCACATGAGAAATTTGCTCCTTTTGCTCCAAATGTTTGCTCTCCAACTCAATTGATAACAATGGTGAGTCCAAAACCCTTTTTATAAGTTTTGAAAATGCAAAATTTTTTCAAAATTTCATTTTGTTTGGTCTCATGTGACTTTTAACTTGGGAGCTTGGAGTGTCGAGAATGGTTTTCTTTTCAGGACATTTTGGACATTTTCAACTTTTTCGAGATGGTTCCATGACTGCTAACCCATCATGGCAAGTATCGGTTTTTCACTGGCATATAGTTTAGGGACATCATTTTTTCGTTGCATCATGCATACTAGCCTCCATCTGTCGATACATCTGCCATAGGGTCAATCCCATCGTGCTATGGTTCGTAAGCCATCTTCACTCGCCGATTTTTAAATCATGACATGATGGTAGAGCCATCCTTTACA
>APFE030855341.1:7142-31772 GCA_000404065.3 Pinus taeda | reverse complement strand
CCTCTCAGTATTATTTCCAACAATTAGTATCAGAGCAGGTCCTTTAGAAGAAGCTTGATTGCTTGAAGGGAGATCTTTCAAGATGAACAATCATGAAGGCATGGGATCTATCAGACCACCAATATTCAATGGGAACAACTTGGTATATTGGAAAATAAGAACCAGATCTTATCTTCAATCACTTGGAGTCGATGTTTGGGAAATTGTGGAAGGAGAATATTAATTTCTAGCATCAATACCTACAGATACAACAAGTAAGAAGTTATATGAAACCAATGCCAAAGTAGCCAATACTTTATTGGGAAGTTTTTCAGAATCAAAATTTGTCAAAATCATGCAGTTTAAGACAACCAAAGAGATATGGGACAAAATCATTCAAAGCTACGAAGGAGATTCCCAGGTAAAATGTGCTAAGCTTCAAACTCTCAAAATTCAGTATGAAACTCTTAATATGATAGCAATGAAAGTATTGCTAGTTACTTTTTATGTGTAGATGAGATTGTTACTTGTATGAAAAATCTGGGTGAAGAGATAAAGGAGGATACTTTAGTAGAGAAAATTTTGAGATCTTTGTCTTATAAAATTCAGCCAAAAGTATTCGCCATAGAAGGAAAGAAGGATCTTCAATCTATTACTATGGTTCAACTTCATGGAATTCTAACAACCTTTGAAATGGGGAATGGAGGTCCATTAGATATGCGAGAAGCCAATTTCAAAGCTTCAACAAAGGGAAAAGAAAAGGAAGAGCATAATGAAACAAGATATATTTAAGAAGAAGAAGATGAGGCAAACTTTGTCAAGAAACTTCAATGGGGTTCTAGAAGATTCAGAGTAAGCTACCATTCAAATGCTTTTCTTGTGGTAGAGTCGGCCATTGTTGAACTGCAAAATTACCTTCCCCTTGACATTTTTATCACCTTTTTTCTCTTGATTTCTCACAAGACTACAGATCCAATCAATGATAAATGCTAGATTTTGTCTTAGGAAAGCACTCAAATGATCACCATATTATATTTTTATGTTCTTGCTATTTTAATAGATTTTTTCAAATTAGCTACATAACACAACCTATTCTGTAGCTAACTGTGAGTTCCATAGCTACTCTCATGGTTTGGTAGGTTACAGGTGTCAAATGAAGAACTGGGCCACATCGGCATCTCCAGAATCATATCCACATGGATTCTATCCTACTCACTCGGTCCAAATCGACAGAAAAGCATGCCTAAAGTCATGGTCAAAGATGGAGTCAAATAAGTTATCTAGTAGCAGTAGACTCTTGATTTTCTCTTTCATAGCTAATCAAGAGTCTAACAGTTCCGTTGAAGAGTTAATGTGGATTAAGCTACTTGTATCTGATCAGAAGTTGAGGAGTTAATGCAGATCAAGCCACCTGTAGTTGATCAGAAGTTTAATAGTCTCATTACAATTCAAATTCAGCCACTTGCAGCATGTTTATTTATAAACAGTCATGATAGATTCAGATCAAGCCACCTTTAACAAGATTTTCTCTTAGACAGTTATGTTATTTTTCTATAAATATCGGTTGAATGAAAATGAGAAGTAGTTAGAGGCTAGAAGGAATTACAGGGTTTTGTTAAAACTCTGTTCAGACTTTGTTTTGTTGATAATACAAACTCTGTTTTGTCAATGGTGGTTTAAAAGTGCATCTTTAATTAGCTATCATCGAGCCACATCAGTTGCAGAGGGCCCCTAACCTGAAGGAGTTTTTTCATTTGTTGTTTTCAGTTTCATTTCTATTACTCTATTTTCTCTAATTTTGTTTCATTTCAGTTTGTAACCAATAGTGTAAGGATAAAAATAACAACTATGAAAGTCTTATTATTTTGAGATATTGTATGAGAAATGACTGAATGAAAGATGAAGTAATGAGAATACATAGTTTCTTAGTTTCTTACTGTTTTGATTACTCATTTTCTTAGCATAGAATTGTCAATTAGCTGTATTAATAGATGTTCTCAAAGCCATTTCAAAATGATGATAATTCTAACTTAAATGGTTAAATATCTAATTCATGCAGTGACTGAGCTTACTTAGCACATTGTTAATTTTACAAACTGTCATCTTTTCTTTTCTATTTTCAGGTCATTACTTAGTTACATCACTTGACATTCCAAAAAATCATTTCAAGGAGATTGATACTATCATAATATTCCAAAATTAAATGGTTGAATGGCTAAATGAATGCAATTATTGAATTACCTTCTGCATCAGTATTACTATTTGTTTTGAGAGTTAGATCCATGGATTAGGAATAAATGGTAGGATAAGATAGATGCTATGTTTCTCTTATTAGGTCCTAACTAGTTAAAATGGTTCTTGGTCCATTTTTAGGAGATTAGACTAACTTAGGAACCTATCCCTTCCTTCAAAACTCATTAGATCCATGTAAATCTCATATATTATATATTATTAGACATCAAAGAATAGAAACCCCCAAAACAAACATAAAAATACAAAACAACGAAGTGAGAGAAAAGTTAACTAAGCACATATAGTGCATCACACTTCATCAGTCTACAAACTTCGGCTGATAATTCATGCAAGCAATTTAGGCCACTAAATTGACTAAACAGCCATTATGCTACCAAATGTCCTCATAAAGATAAATATGAAAAGGGAAAGGAATATTCAAAAGGCAATAGAAAACAAGTTGTTAATAGAAGAAGTTACTATACCCATGAAGATAGCGATGGTTTATCTAATAGTGATGAAGATGAAACTGAACAAGATTATAAACTACTCATGGTTTATGACAATGATGATTTTTTGGATGCCTTAGAAGAGGAAGAATTTCCTGAAGAAATCACAAAACTCAAAATCTGTTTAGAAGAAAAGAATATGATCATAGACACATTGACACATCAACTCGCTGAAAGAGAAAAGCACAATGAAAAACTAGAATGTGAAGTTGTGGGTCTAAGAAAAGAACTTGAGAAGACATAATCTCTTAATATTAGATTTTTCTAAAGGGTCAAAAACTTTAAATAAAATCATCAAATTTCAATGCTCTCCTCTTATAAAGATAGGTCTTGGATATACTGAAGAATCATTCGAATCACAAAAGTGTCAGCCTCCACCAGAAGCTATCTTGATGCAACAAAGACCAATGAATAGTATTTCAAGTGTTAGCAAAATCCTAAAAGTACTCATCAAGTAAATCATGCTCAATTTACTCCAAGGATAAACATCAATAGAAGCATCAACCAACAAGGAAACAATGCCAAAAGATTCTATGATTACAAAAACTTCTTTAATGGAAAATGTTTTTCATGCCATAACTTTGGGCATAACACTGCTCAATGTGTTGCTTACAAAACCATCATGACTAGAGAAGCACGAAATCAAAGGAGCATAATAGGAATCAAGAAAATTTCCTATAATAACTTTTCTCCTCTTGAAGCTGAAACAGAATGTTCGTTTTGTAATAACTTTGGTCATGAAGAATTTGAATGTGGGAGAAAATTTTGGCCAACACTTCAAAAGGAGCAAACATTATCAAATTCCAAGATATGGAGAAAGAAGGAATTTCAATCAGAAAGATGTGGCATAGCTCTATTTATAGAAGGACAAGAGAATCAATGGTACATTGACAATGAATACTCCAAACACATGATAGGTGATAAAGAGAAACTTCATTCATATAATGCTTTAGAAAAGGAAAATAATGTCTCCTTTGGAAATGACACACCAGCTGTCATTAAAATTAAAGGTTCTGTTTATTTGAAAGAAAAGGTTAAAGCTAGAAATGTCATGTATGTAGATGGTTCAAAGCATAACTTGTTAAGTGTTAGTCAAATGTGTGATCAAGGAAATGAAGTTGTGTTTCGATAAAACATATGTGTGGTTCATGAGCTTGATATAGGAAATACAATTAACAAAGGTACAAGAACTCCAAACAATTTATACATACTCAAAGGAGGACAATAACAATGTTATCTAAGCAAAACAAAAGAAAATTGGTTATGGCACATAAGATTGGGGCATCTAAGATTTTCTCAAATAAGAAAAGAAAGTAGGCTCAAGGTGGTTTGTGATCTTTCAGATATCAACATTCTAGAAAATACCATATGCAAACCATGTCAAGTTGGTAAGCAAACCATAGTTCATTTCGTTGAAAATGAAGGATTAACAAGTAAGCCTCTTGAACTCATCCATATTGATTTATGTGGACCAACAAGGAAAAAGTCACCTTGTGGAGAAGAATAGTTTATTTTATCCATTGATGATTTTTCTCGAATGTGTTGGATAGGTATACTAAAGCATAAAGATGAAGCATTTGAAAATTTTAAAGCCTTCAAATATTTAGTTGAAAATGAATCAGATCGAAAAATCAAATGTCTCAGATCTGATCGAGGGGGAGAATTCATATCAGATGAATTCTTTGGCTTTTGTGAACAACATGGAATAAAAAGGTAGTTCTCAGTCGCCAGAACTCCTCAACAAAGTGGTGTAGTAGAAAGAATGAATAGAACAACTCAACAAATGGCTTGAACTATGCTTGATAAATCTGGAACTCCTGAAACCTTCTGGGGTGAAGCTGCATTGTTATGAAACCAACTCACAAAAAGATAGAAAAGAAAGATCAACGCCTTAGAAATCAGCCTCCTCGAGGGGACAATGTCCTTTACATTACACAAATGAACACTTATAGGATGATACAAATGACAAGACCTCCTTTCTATATATAGGAGTCTAAGGGGTCATAATATAATCAGAGCCGACATAACAATAATAATGTAAGGGCACAACAATAACAATAGTGGGATTTTATGGGGCAAAACAATAACAATATGGGTACTACATGGGCACAACAATATAATAAGGGGGTTGTACTAATAACAATAAGGGGTTACACTAGTAGTATAGGGACCTAACATGCCCCTCTCCTTCAAAAAGTGTTGTCCTCAATGCTTGAGTAGTTTTGGATGCTTCTATATAAAATTATCATCCTTCCATGTGGAATCTTTAGTGGGTAAGTTCTTCCACTTGATGAGATACTATGAAATTGATTGATTTCGTAGCTATTGATTTCTCGGTTTTGTGACTGCTTTAGGTTCCAATATGATTTTTCCTTCCTTATCAAGTTTTGGCAATATTGTTTGGACTGGGATATTCTACAACTTTTGAATGAGTTCGCACCATGCTTTGTCATTCTTCCATTCATCCCTCGCTTATTTTATCAAATTTAGTTGGATACTTATACCAACCTCTAGCATTTCTGCAACGATAAGTTCAATTTCACTCCTTTGGGCATATGGATATATATTAGGCATGATGGTTGGAGGAACACTTCCTCGAATCAAATGAATAGCATGATCATGATCACGAATAGGTGGGAGGCCTTTGGGATTCTCAAATACATTGGAATGATTGTCCAAGACTTTTTGGAGATATGGAGAAATTGATCATTTTGATGTGATAACCTTTACCAAACATAATTGTGCAACTATGACTCTTTGTTCTTTCTTTAGAAGCTTTGTCATTCCATAGAGCTGATTGTCTTTCCCGGTTTCCCTGTGATACCCCTTAATTCAACTTCCTTTCCTTCCGAAGAAAATTTCATGAAAATTTCTTAAAAATTAAAAGATATTGTACCCAAGGATTGTAGCCATTGGGCTCCTAGTACAACATCAACACCACCCATTGGAATGGAAAGCATTGGGCTATTCAACACATATTCTCCCATGGATAGCTTGATATTATGACACTTTCCAGAGAATTTATGGTTCCTCGATTTGCAACCATCACTTGACACTTTGGTGCTGGATATAGGAAGCAATTCAATTCCTTGGCTATCTTACAGTGAATAAAATTATGGGTACTACTCGAATCAATCAACACTATTATCGTTTTCTTCTTGATATGTCCTTTTATCTTGAGAGTTTGAGGAGTGGTAATTCCTACCAATGTGTTATGCGAGAATAGTGTCCACATGGATGCTGCTATTCCCACTAAGATGTGTGGCTATCTTAGAAACAAACAATCAAAGTCTACTGTTGATTCCTTTTATGAAAATAGATGAGAGGAGAACCAAGAGGGCCAACCTGAGTCTTGCGCTCGATTCCCTCTCCTTCTTGATAGATTTTTGCTGCTCGCTCTTTGTCTGCTCATCTTCAAAAAGGACCTAAAGAATCACAACAACATACTACTATGCAAGAAACAAGGATCTAAATTCACAAATAATGTAGGATCAGATGTACATTAACCATATACAAGCACATATAAACGAATACACCAGGATATGGAAGGAAATAAGAATAGCTTTATTTAGATAAAATTAGCAAGAGGATTAAAACCATGAGCAACTCTGACCTAGCATCATCCTCTAGCTAAGAATCCCTTCTTTTACCTCAAGCAAAGCAAAATCACCCAACACTGTGAATGTACACAAGAACACTGACAACACTTCTCTATAGATTACAAAATTCTAGCCTTTGGATCTCTGTGATGAGGGATCCATATATAGATGATTACAGAGAGGTGAGTCATCTTTTTGGATCTTGATTAGTGTCTTCTCTTTGATAGTTCCTGCTTCCACTTGGAGAATGAAGATCTCTTACTCATCCCGGATTGAAAATGGAGTTGCAAGTGTCAGAGGGGAAGCTTCTGGAAGATTCCATGATCTTCCACCTCGCATTTTGGTCCCTGCCATTTGTCCATTCCCGACCATCCACCCACAGAGGAGGCAAAAACAGTATGCATTGCACCCCTGATGGAGCTTCATTTTTGACCATTTATGAAGCAGTTTCAGTGGGAGAACTTCTGGGAGATGATGTAATCAGTTGACCTTGTTCCTTTAGGTAGTGAAGCAACCCTTTTAGGGACTTAAGAGCCCTCATTTTATGGACATTTGTGATTGGGGTTGAAGTGCCCAAAAATGTCTATAACAGTTGCTCCCTAAAGCATGAGGTCGTTAATCGTTTTTGATGTCAGATGAAATGCTTGACTATGAGGGTCTGAAGTTTTTTTGAGCTAGGAGGTGACTTGTAATAAGATACAATACAATAAATTATATGACAACATTTTTTTTCATGATCTAGCTGAGGCGGGCATTCCCATGCTCAACTTTATAAACTCATTTTCATGTACATAGGACAAATGATCATCCGTGTGACAGACTGATGATATGGAAACATCGTCCTTTGATTTGGATGATCATCTGTTCGACAATGATGTACACTGGGTGTTTTTATCTTCCTGAATATATTGCAGCCTGGATGGATGAAACTAGATCCGAGGTCTTCAAACTCAGCCAATCTTCACTCGGAGTACAAGTCGATCCATGTGAAAAATGTTTTTGGAGTCAAACATGGAAAGACATCGCCTGATTACCAGCCAATGATGTAAGATGTTAACAGGCGTGAGAGGAATCATCAATAATGAAAATGACCCTCAAGGTACTACAGTACAATCTGCGTGGTGTGAAAAAGGGACTTGGCATCGAACACCACACAAAATCTCTCGGTCGAAGGTCATTGATGTAAACCTATCGCCGAAAGTGAGAAAATTGCCATTAAGGCATGCAAGCTTCAAAGTTTTGAAAGGGTTGTTCCTAGGTCAACTTCTTGGATACTGAGCATGTCAACAAGAAGAGGCCCGTCGTAGGAGGGCCTTGATGAATCCCACATCAATGACATGGAACGAAGCAAATGATTTTGGAGGTGAAAATAAATTGACGATATGAGGGTTTAGGGTGGCAGGCATGAAGGAATGAAGCATGAATGAATTGTAGGGGTGAGACTCACGTGAATTGTCTGAATGACTTATCTTGAACATATTGGTGACACTGACGATGGATTGGTAGCATTAACCCCAGAGATGGATGGTGTGATGGACCAATGGTGAGGAGAAGTGAACGGAACAACCCAACCCGGCATGGATGCGGAAGGAAAGTGTCATGTTCAAGAGCAACTTGCTACCAATAAGGTTTCTTCTTGTTTTCTTCCCAATTTTCCCCAATCATTGCTGACCAATACCTCTTTATTTTTGTCAAGATTGAGGAGGATAACATATTCTTGTTCTATAATCCTCCCTTCGAGTGAATCTGTCGCTATATTTTAGTGAGCCTAGCGACAGTGAAACTCGTTCTCGTCCTGTTGGATGAGTTTGTCGCTATTTAGTTTAACGAGTTTAACGACAAAGACAACTTGGTCTCTTTCAATTTTAGAGAGTTTGAAAGAAAAAAAAAGAATACTCTGAAGATTCGTTTTTGTTGTATAATCCCTTAAATCCGAAAAAGCGTAAAATAATACAAAAGGGATGAATTTTCGATAGTTTTAACGAGCCGAACAAGACAAGCGCTTGATCTTTTTGTGTAATAATTGCTCAGGTCCAAAAATATTAAAATCTAGAGGAAGGATAGCACTTCCGATGCCTTTTAACGAGATGGAGAGGCCAATCACTCAACAATCTTTCCACATTTTACGAGTCAGGTGAAAAGAGCTTAAAGAAGAATCGTCTTCGAGGAACGAGTGATGGTTTCGGGTAGCAGCTGATTTCAGGTAAGGTTTGGAATTTTCCAATCACGAGCGTGTTACAAGGATGGCTAGCAGAGTCACTCTTCGCAAATGTTCCTCAAAGGGGTAAACAATCATATGGGGGTGAATGATCGGCTAAAAATAGAGTGGAGGTGATGGCGAGAACACGACCAAGGCTCAAAAGCTGGCGATAAGACATTCATGATGGTTATTTACCTGTTCATTTTTTAATGAGCTTAAATGCGGGGAGAAACACTTGCTCATGACTTATGTTTATTTTTTAACAAGCATGAACTATGCGCTAAAACTGCTTGTGGAGAGTTTATTTTTTAACAAGCTTGAACTTTGCGACAACATTGCTCGCCAGTCGTATGATGAAAATGTCTCATTTCGAGATGCTATTTTGAAGTGGCTTACATCTCTAAAGCTTTGCCATGGATCCTTTCTTTATACAAGCTAGGAAACGACTAGCCTTATGGGTTTAAAGGGTTAGAGGTCCTACAAATTTAAAAAATAAATAGCCGCTCTTCAATTGCACGTGGAAAGGTTTGCATGACCCCAAGTATAGCGGGGCAGAGTTTCCAGGTTACCCCTCAATTTGTAGACAAAACATTCGTTTATCAGGAAAGGCCTACCTTCTAACGGAGGTATCTTATCCCAGTCTATTCCCATTTTCCTGTGAGGACGAGTTCGCCAGACTAGTCATATATCCTTAACTGAAACCTACCCTATACCCAGAGTTTTCCTCCCAAAGCAGACCAGGGTGCATGTCCCCTGGGTTTCAGTCACATCTTCTCGAATCACTCACGCTCATCAAGTGGACGGACTAGAGACCGATGAGACATTTCTTGCGTGAAAAGACCATTCAGGGATGGCATTTGACTACTTGTGATGTGTGAACCGGGGAATGATATTTGGTCTACGAGCTTGACCATTCTGCCTTCATGCGGAAAACACATTACTCTAAAGAGTGAGGAGACGATGGCTCCCATGCAATAAATATAGTCGCGTCCAAGGAGTAGATTGTAATCTAAAGGTCCTTGAACTACCATAACTTTCATGTGAATAGTTTTCCTTCTCAAAGTAATGGGCACATTTGGAAGGATCCCTAAAGGTCGACTGGTTCCTTTGTCAAAGCCTGTTAGATTTCTCATTTCAGGCAAAAGTGGTGGCGAACCAAGCGCTTTCCAAGTAATTGAGGAAAGGATACTCATAGAAGCCCCTTCATCGATGATGGTACCAACCAGGACCATTCTGTAAGCTTGAACAATAATTCTGAATGGTACACTGGCTAGTAAACAAGGTCTGCCTAGTAGGTTCCAGTTGAAGGAAACCACTAGTTTGCTTGGTGGTGGGACCGAATAGACGACCGGGTAGGACTTTGATGAACTTCCTTCCTACGGTAAAGGAATGGGAGGACTGCCCCCAAGCTCATCGGAATCGGTGTTGATGAAAAGAGTTTGAACGGTGTCATTCTCTTTCTCCTCAGTGACGATATCGTTCGAGGATGAAAATTCCGAAGGCAATGCCGGGTCAACTGTTGTATCGACCATTTGAATTTCATCTGGTATGGATTCCGAAGATTCATTTTCAATGATAGGTGCTTCGGCTGACCACAAGGATGGGCCAACCAGATTTTCAACTGGTGGAGGACTCGGCAAGAATTTTTGATATCCAGGAGGAAGTCGTAATGGTGAAACTGGACGATTATCTAAAAATCTTTTAGCCTCTTCAAGGAAGGGACAACGGTGGACGGCGTGATCGCCTTCACACAACTTACAAGGAATTCTAGGATTCCTTCTTTGTCCATGTGCTTCACTTTCATTGGTCGACGGTGAGCATTCAACATGATCGCCAGAGGTTGATGCTACCGGGTGGTGCAAACGAGGAGACGAATCCCTTAAGATTCGAGGGATGCAGGGACAATCTCGGTGATAGTGGTCTCCATTGCAAATGATGCAATGAGATTTAGGTTTTGACTGTACGGTGTGTGGATTTTCACTAGATGATACTTGGTTGTTCCCTTTCGATTTTGGTTCCTTTTTCTTCTTTTCCTTTTTCTCTTTCTGCTTCTTCTTCTTCTCAGTTACTTGACTTTTAACTTTATCGTCTTTGTCAAGCGAAGAGGGAGGAGGAGAAGGAGAATCAGATGAAGTAGAAGGTTGGGAAGCAACTCTAGTGTCGTCTAGTTGCTGGTTAGACTGTTCAGGAACTGTGGGATTCTGAATGATAGAGGTAGAGAAGAGCCAGACTGGCAAACCAATTGTCAATCCTGGAAGTGACAAAGTGGCCATATGGGGTGGACCAACATCTCCCCAAGATAGGAAGGGACTAGAATTTCCTTCATGGGGAAATCCTTGGTTGGTAGACTCCATTTTCTCAACCTGAAGATCAACGGGTGGATTTATGACGTTATTCCGATTTAAAATAATTTTTTAGACGCTTGGACACAACTTGTTTTTTCAATTTTAAAGAGTCGAGAAAAAACAAAAGATGACTCTAGTCCCTTCAATTTTTATTGAGCTTGAAGTGACAAGCGCTCAGAGGACCTTTTCTGTTAAGGAGTCTAAAAAGGAGCAAAATGGAATTCTCTGGAGATTTAGGCATAGAGGATTACCAAACCAATCATAAAACTGCAGAATACTTTTTACAGTACGAAAGTCAGTCTTCTCGAATGCTGTTTTCGGTGCATTACGATCAATAGGGCGGTAGACACGACTTCCTAAGGATAAAGGATGTAGCCTATCGTGGTCTCCCAATATATACGCGAAGGTATGTGGGAGCACAAGTCCGTACTGGCACTTATCATCTCAGAGTGGAGGAATCACCCAACCAACACTGAAAGCAACAGTTACCAGGCTTTATGACGCTGGAATACGTCTCTAGCCTAGACCTCTAGATGTTGCGTTAAGTTCCAAAGTGTTGTTAGATTCATTGAGATTTATTTTAAGTTGATCTTGCTTAGCATTTTGCCTTTTAGGTTCACCATGTGATGTATGTAAAATTCCTAAATGTAGTCTAAGATGATAAATAGATGTTTTATCTTCATTTAGCAATGAAAATCCTAGCTACTAAGGGGAGACTCAATCTTGATTCACTCCCAATTCTATCAATTACATTGCTTAAAGCATCATCCATTGTTGGATTTTTAGTCGGGGGAGAGTATTCTTCAGAAGAAGATTCGACATGTTGATATAGTATAGGAATCCCCCCTTCAAGATGTGGAATATGATTATCAAATTCCACATCTTGAAGGGGGGATTCCTATACTAGATCAACATGTGGAATTCTTCTGAAGATACTTCTCCCCCCGACTGAAACATCCAACCAACGGATGATGCTTAGTGACTGTAATTGATAAATTGGAGGACTCAATCTTTGATTCACTCCCAACTCAATCAACAGAGTAGCCTGGACCATCTCAGAAAGGTCCCCCAAAGTGGCTGACAAAGACACTTGAAAGTGTTCATCCTGATGAAATTGGAAGAACAGGAACCAAAAATTCAAACCAACAAAATGGAGTTGATGTAGATGACTCTAATTCACCTGTTGATATGGATGTTTCTTATGATTGTGAATTGAACTTGTCTACAGATTTTGAACCAACTTCCTTTAAAGAAGCTGCTTCTCATGATGAATGGAAAGAAGCAATGCAAAGGAGTATGATGCCCTCATAAAGAACGACACTTGGAAGCTAGTTGATCCTCCATTTGGAACCAAACCAATTGGTTGCAAGTGGGTCTCAAGAACAATTACAAAGCTGATGGCTCACTTGACAAGCACAAAGCTAGGCTTGTGGCAAAAGGTTTTGCACAGAAGGAAGGGGTCGATTATGAGGAAACTTTTGCTCCCACAGCAAAATGCGCCACCATCCGGACACTCTTTGCACTAGCAGCTCAGAACGGTCGGAAAGTCCATCAAATGGATGTAAAAACTGCCTTCTTGAATGGAGATCTAAAGGTAAATGTTTTTATGTCCCAGCCTGAAGGATTTGCTGTGAAAGGACATGAACATAAAGTATGCAAACTTGTGAAGTCCTTGTATGGCCTCAAACAAGCACCACGAGCCTGGTATGAAAAGCTAAATGAGCATCTTCTGAAACTCAACTTCAATCATTTTGATCTTGATGATGCAACTTTATTTGTCAAGAAAGTTGGCAAAACAGTTGTATATCTTGTGGTATATGTAGATGATCTTTTAATGACGGGGAACAATGAAAGCTATATTGCATCCATAAAGAAAGAATTAGGAAAAAGTTTTGAAATGACTGATTTGGGCTATGTTCATTACTATCTTGGCATTGAAGTAACCCAACATCCAAAATCCATATTTCTTTCTCAAAAAAAATACATTGGAGATTTGTTAAACAGATTTGGCATGACAGAGTGCAATCCTCTTTCTACTCCAATGGAACAAAACTTAAAGCTCACATCTATTGAAGGAAAGGAATTTGAGGATGCAACAAAGTATAGACAGCTTGTAGGAAGTCTCATCTACCTCACTACTACCAGACCAGACATTTCATTTGCTGTTGGAATCCTCTCCAGGTTTATGCAAAAGCCTTGTGAGGGACATTGGTCTGCTGCAAAAAGAGTTCTAAGGTACTTGAAGGGAACCCAAGACCTTGGAATCAAGTATACACAGGTGGACGACTTCAGCTTTATTGGATACTCTGATTCAGACTTCGATGGAGACAAAGAAACTGGAGTATCTACTTCAGGATATGCTATGATTCTTGGATCAGGAGCTGTCTCTTGGAGATCACGTAAACAATCAGTTCCAACAGATTCCACAACAGAAGCAGAATACGTGGTAGCAGCTGAAGCAATGAAAGAAATTGTGTGACTCAAAAAAATTCTTGAAGATTTGCAGGTAAAACAAGTACAATCAACTCCACTCATGATTGACAACACCTCTGCAATAAAGTTGGCCAAGAATCCAAAGTTCCATGATTGTACAAAGCACATCAATACTAAATATCATCTAATCTGACATCATGTTGAGGCCAAAACAATCCATCTCCGTCATTGTTCCACAAATGAGAAAATTGCAGACATCTTCACCAAAGTGCTTGGAAGAGGAAAGCTTGAAAGATTCAGAATGATGCTTGGAATCACCAACATCTCTTCAGATTAAGGGGGGGAATGTTGACACCTAATCCTCAACGATTGGGAGAATTGAATGTGAACAGTCATCAAGAAGATGAACTGAACGATCACATTCATGTATATAATAGATAGCTGCCTAATTGAATAAATGAATCAGTTTTCTGGAGTTACTCCTGGCCTGACACTCAATATTTAAGGAAGTTTTTATGGCAAAGTGGGAACACAAATACCAAAAGATATGTTTTGTTCATTTGGCCAATGTTTATACTTCATATGAATCATGGTGGACTAGGTGTGGAAGATCCATCCTTGATGAGTTTGGCTTTAGGTGGGAAGATATTATGGAAATTGATCACTAAATATTACAATTGGTAAAAATAGGAAATTCATAAAAAATACTTAAATGGAGATAGAAGTGGAAGTGTGGATCAACCCATCAACTCAAAATGAGGGTCACAAATCTATAAAATAATGACAGTTTCTCTTCATGCACTCCAAGATAAGCTCATGTGGATATCACGTAACAGAAGGAAAAATAAGACTCAGAGGGACAAAATTATGGGAAACTCTCCCTTGGAATCAAATCCATCTCTCCTCCCTCTCAAGCCATGACTATCTCAAGAAGGTTGGCCTTCCATTTTCAATATCTCAATATGGAACTACAAGGGTCAATGGTGTGGGTGGAATTTTTTTCATCCCTTTGCATTTAATGTATTTTTCTCATGAGGTAAAAATGGCATTAGTTGGCTATGCACCTCTCTCAACTCTTGGATCTGATAAGAAGAGATGGGGAAAGTCCTTCTACATAACAAATAAAGGATAAGAATCCCAAATGTTTGCTCTACATCCCACTTTCGATTTATGGCAAAATATTTGGAATCTTGATAGCAATCATAAGATCGATATATTTTGTTGGGATTTAGATCATATAGAAATCCTTACTTCAATAAATATTAGCAAGAAAGGGATTCAAGGTCCACGAAGATGCCCTCCATGCCACGATGAAAATGAAACCATGAAGAATTTATTTCTAGAATGTAACTTTACTTAACAATTTTAGAAGGAGGTTCTATAAGGATTACTCCATCGATTCAAGTGGCTAAAACAAATTCTTCAATTATTTCAATCATCGAACAAGCTCTATAAATTTTCCTTCAAAGTGAAACCTCTTCTCAAAAGAATTTGGATGACTCTCCCAAAGATTGTTTGTTAGAAAATATGACAAGCTAAAAATAGGGAAATTTTCATGACTTTATCTTTACCTGAAATGGTTGCTAAAAATGTTAAATTCTTCTTAGCATAGCATATGAAAAGTAAAAATATAAAGCTCTTCAATCCCATTCATTAGATTGAAATGAAGAAATATGTAGTTCTCAGTTCAGTCCACAAATTCTAAATTCGCCTCTAACACTTAGGAAATAGTTATAGTAGCTCTCTATCACATAAGAACAACTTCAAATCTACATATGCTCAATAAATTATCATATATTACTTTCGATGGGGCACCCAAGAAAAATCCATGGGTGTTACGTGTGAGAGGAGGGTTCTCTTTGGCCCCAAAGGATAGATAAAATTAGAATACTCATGTAACCTAGGCATAGCCTCTAACAACCAAGTTTAAATGTATGCTCCCTTGCAAGGCATCATCCTTGCTCGATATTTACCGATTATATCGCTAATTATAATAGGTGACTTTAATAACTCCATCCATCATGTTGCTTTTGGAACCTTTCCTTTGGACTCCACACTTCACCATATTTACATAATAATTTTGAGATCACTCGCTTGGATTCCTCCCATTCAATTCAAACATGTTCTAAGAGAACTAAACAAGACAAGAGACAAGTTGGAAAATCAATCCTTATCACTCGCTTGTGGAATTTTGAGGGTCAACATAATCCTATTAGAAGTGATGCCACTTTAAAAATATGATGATGAATTTCAATTTTAAAAAATTTATTTGCCGCAACTCCAGAAGGTGTGATAGGGAGACATTGCAAACTCAACCAAATTTGCCAACCTTATCTTAATGAGGTAGTTGTTGATGAAAATTCGATGATTATAAATGACTAGAAGTCAATCCTTGTTATATTTTGATGCAGACTAAATGTTATTGTGTTAATGGAATTTATATAGATTGTATTTGTATGACTTTTTTTTGGAACTTAGTATTAGGATTGAGGTGTATCTAGTCTTGTCATACTAGTGTATTCTTAAAACCCTTTGCAATATTTCTCTCAAGAACTTATGGATGTGTCTCATTTATGCTTTAACACATTTTTTCTAATATAATCTACCCTATTATTATTTAAAAAAAAGATAGAACCCTCTTGAAATGAAATTTGTAATGCTAATTATGGTTGGATTATGTGACTAGTTTCCTTTTGCAATTCTTAGATTTTTGTGATTTTGATGCTTACCACAAACCCTAATCCCTTGCTAGGTCATAATTATTGTTGCTATGCCCATTGGTTCATAGCCTTTATGAATGATTTGCAACATAACTAGTGGCACATGATGGATAGGTTGGTTTCACTCCAGCACGGGCAGAAGCGGGTTCAAGATAGATAGGATTGCCTGGAAGGAAGGCTGACACATATGGAAGCGCACATGCATGAGGCCTTTTTCCAACCTTTGCCACCTAGAAATGTGTCAGATACTCCTAATCTAGGTAACACTGATGTTTAGTGATGTTGGCCAATTGTTTTTGGGTTTTGGGACTATTTTGGTCACTATGGGAAGTATGCATGAAGTCATCTAGTTTTCTTTTACTGTTGTCTCTCTGTTTTTGCCATTACCTCCTAGAACACAAGTCTGGTAGGAACGAGGCTGGAGGAATTTTGACTATGAAACTATCATAATGTAATCTCTTGAAGAATTAATATAAATTTTTGACTTACAAAAGAAAAGTTATTTCATTATTTTATTACGTGTTAAATTTTAGTTATTTTATTCCATATCATATTAATACATTAAAATAGTTACAAATTATCTCAAAATATTAAATAGAGTGTATATATATACAATACATTATTCTTGATAAAGAAGCGGTTAAACTCCAATTAGGTTAGTATTTGGTGCATGACTAGGACTAGATGCTACTTCAAAGCATGTGACTTCTATGTTTCAACTTCAACGATAATAGTATGGGATAGTAGCTTTCTTATAAATAATACCGAGGTCGAAGCTACTTTTTGGACTTGGAATATGACTTTAAACTAATTATGATTTGCTAAGAACTTTTCTTCCTTAGACATGTAGAAATAATTAATAACCTGATATCTAGAGGCATCTAGAAGGAGCAAAAGTTTGCCCCCTTAATACGCTATTTTAGGTGGCTAGATTTTTCCCATATAATGATGCAGTGACAGGTCAGGGTCATAAGTTTGTTACAGTAGAGGCTAGGCCGATAACCTAATTCTTGTAAGCTTTTACCTACTTCAATTATTAAAAAAAATGATGAACCTTTGATTGTTTTAAGATCCCTCTTGAGCGCTAATTCCAAAAGAAGTTAACTCGACCTCCTTTGACAGATTTAGAGCAATTCCTCTCTATAATTTCTACTACGAGATAGTAACATTGAAAATGATATCAAACCTCTTTCGACAAAGCTAATATTTGAAAATCAAGGCATATTTATTCAAAAGCATCAAATAATTAATAACATAGCATTGGTACAAGAAACCATTCACTCAAGCAAGCAGCGAGGGACAAAAAGAATGATTACAAAGTTGGACATGGCTAACGCCTTTGATGGGTTAGACATAGTTTTCTATTTCATGTTCTATGAAAATATGGTTTCGGCTCTAAATTTATTTCTAGGATCTTCTATTGCATAAGCTAGCCTTGGTTTTTAGCCCTTGTTAATGGTAGATTAGCGGGCTTTTTAAAATCCTTTCATGGTATTTGATAGGGGTTTTGTTTGCTTTATATCTTGATGATTGATTCTTTAAGCAGAAAGCTAGAGCATGAAAGAAGAATTAGTAACTTCCTAGAATCAAAATAGTCAGAGGTGTAAAGGAGGTAATCGTATTGAACGAGTTGCTAACACATTTAATTGGGTGGAGTCTCAACAATTGTAGTTTCCACATTCAATGATACTTTTGAAAAATTCATTTAGGCTTCAAGGGGTCTTGTAAACAAAAGTAAATGCCTTATTCTCACATGGAATACTACCTCTAGTAAGAAAGCATCCATATAAGCCAAACTTCAAATACCTACCCAAGATGAATGGTCATCCCTCAAGTATTTAGGAATCCCTATCAACCTCAAGACTTCTTTTCATTTATTTATTTATTTTTTAACTATAATGCTATATTAATTATTTAAACTCAGTTGGGCTGAGGCCAAAAACAACCATCATTACAATATTCAGAAATACTTTTAGTTGCAACTATCCTCTCCTTACATAGGTGTAGATTTACTCTAGATTACGGGATCGGGATCCATGTAGATTCTTCATCATTCTTGCTGAAAGCTCCTTGTGGCAAGAGGCATGCTTGGTTTGCTTTTGTGTCTGCTTCCTTATTTGAGCCACATAGAATATGGAAAAGAAGGTAGGAGGAGAAATCTTGGAGCACGCATCTCAACCTTTGAAGTGTCTTGTTGAGCGACGGGTTGCTGAAGTGGTCCTCCGAATTTAATATCTTTATCAAAATTTATGAGTCCCCGAATACTTGTATTACCTTATTTCCTATTTCACGTGCTATCTGATAGGATTTTAACAGCCTAGGGATTTCTGTGTAGTTGTTGGTTCTCTGTCCAAGGCCCCAGTTGAAGCTATCTTCTTGAATTCCCTCCGAGGAGTAGATCACTCCACCTGCTCCTGCTATCCCTGGATTGCCTTTGGAGGCTCCATAAAAAAATATTGTTGTTTTACCCTGTTTCCTCCACCAATATTGAAAATTTGAGTCCATTTCTCGTAATCTCCATACAGGAGTTTTATTGGGGCAAGTGGTGTTCTTTATACTGTCTCGAAAAATATATGTTCCCATCCATTTCTCTTCTTAAGGGAGAAGCGTGTTATCATTTTTAAGGGGGTGATTGGCCACAGTCTCGAGAGTAGTGCTTTTGCTTTTGCTGCCACCTTCAATGGGGAATTCGAAAGGCTGTTGAAGATCTTATCGTTTCTGGCGAGCCATATTTTCTAGCAGACGTATTTAGGAACTGATTTCCAGATTCTGTTCCATGTTGTCTTTCTTTGGGTCCTGTGAGGATATCACATTCTCTAGGTGCTGAAAAGGTGAGCTATTTTGACTTACGATGGGGCAGAGACATTGAGGCCTTGGAGGATGCAGTCCCAGACTTCTTGAGCAAAAGTGCAATCCATGAACACATGTTCCATGGTTTCCTGAGCATTGTAGTAGAAAGAACACCAATGTGGCCCGTGAATGCTTCTTTTACTCAGATTGTCTCTAGTTAGCACTTTCCCATGCATTAATACCCAGGTGAAGAAGTTTATTTTAGGAAGCCCAAGAGGATCCCAAATCTGTTTCCACACCGATGCAGTGTGGCTCGAAGCTTGTTGTGCTTGAAGAGAGACAAATCCACGCCTTACCTTATAAATTCCAGTCTTTCCCCATCCCCATTTATTCGTCGAACTCATGTGAACCGGTGCCAGGCTCGTAAGTGCTTCTTCTAGGAGAGTCTTTTGATTACCTAGTTGTTCAGGAACTCGTGGAATTTCCCAATTTCTCCATTTTCCAGAGTTGTCCCAAGTCGAAATATCTACCAGGGTGAGGATTCCTTACTGCATGAGGAAGTTCCTGATTTCTTTGATTGCTTCATTTTTGCTCAGAGGCCACTGTCCCATTATGTTGTCTTGCCACACCATCGTGTTTTTTCCGTTGCTTGGGATGCAATACAAGTGATTTTGAAAGAACTCGAGCCCCCGTGACAAAAGTGCCATATCGACGTCCCTTTGATTTTGTTATCTATCTGAATGTTTCTTAACGTTGAGCCTTTTAGATATTTTTTTTATGACCTGACTGACAGGATGTTTGCTGTTTGAGAAGAGGGTCTAGAGTATTTTGCCTCCAAGAGCTAGATTGGCAAGGTCTGGGTCTCTTATTTGCAGACCTCCTTCATAGATCGGACGTTTAACTGTATCCTAATTCACTAAATGGAATTTTCTTTGATTTCCTCTTCCTCCACTCCACAGAAAATCCCTGATCATTCTGGAGATCTGTTTCGTGATCTTCTTTGGAGCCAGCAGAAAGGAGGCCTGATAAATTGGCAGGGAGGACAATTTTTTTTTATAAAGATGAGTTTGCCAACATTGGTGAGCCATTGCTCTCCCCAAGCTGTAATCTTGGACTTAATTTTGCTTATTACCTCTTTCCTCGGTGATAATTTGTTAGAGCCCAGGGTTATTGGTAACCTAAGATATTTGATTTTATCCCAAGAAGCATATCCCAAAAAGCCTAATGAGTAGGCTATTCTATGAATTGCTTGTTGATCCACATTCCACCCGTATATTGCACTTTTCCTTTTATTTATAAGAGCACCTGATATGCTGTAGTATTTTTGAAGGATTCCACTGTAAACTTTGGATATCTTGATGGAGGTTCCACCCAGAAGAAGAGAATCATCTATGAATAATGCATGGTTGAGAGGTTCTAGCCCTTTCATCAACCTGAATCCTAGAGTTGACTCTGCTTTCTTTTCAATTGTCATTTTTCTACTTAACGAGACAAGAAAGGGGAGAGGGGGTAGCCTTGCCTTATTCCCCTCGAGGCTTGAAAATAGTTTGCTGGCCTGCCATTAACTAAAGGTATTGTCCATGGATTTTCAGTACACGCTTTAATCAAATTGACAAAATTAGAGTTGAAACCAAAGGAAAAGAGGACTATGTACAGGAAAGAAAGATTTACCCGGTCGAATGTGTTTTCCATGTCAAGCTTTATGAGCATACCTTGCTCCTGCCGAAGAACTAGAGTGTATGACTTCTTGCACCTGTATTACATTGTCTAGTATGTGTCTCCCTTTGAAAAAGCCTCCTTGGGTGGGAGAAATGAGTTCCCGAGAAAAGGATTGATTCTGTTTGCCAACAATTTTGTCAATATTTTATATGATGCATTGTAGAGTGAGATTGGCCTAAACCTGTCCAAAGTGCTCGGATTCACTTCTTTTGGTATTAATGCAAGGAATGTAGAGTTAGTACTACCTCCCACTTTGGATTTTTGATGAAAAGCTTTAATCATCCTCATAAGATCAGACTTTTTATTATTATTTCCCAACAGATTCTATAAAAAATAATTGAGAAGTCGTTAGGTTCTGGTGCCTTGTTTGGTTCCATGGACCATATTACTTTACAGATTTCTTCCTCGGAGGAAGGTTTTGTAAGACTAGTGTTGTCCTCCTTGCTTACCAAAGATGGAATGTAGGAGAGAAATTCTGAGATGACTTCTTAACTCCCATTCCCATCCTCTTTATATAGATTCTGGAAATGATCTTTTGCTGCCTTTTTTAGTTAATCTTGACCTTTGAGCCAATCCCATCCGTGAAAGTGATTTCAGAGATATGATTTTGAGATAGCCATGCTCTATATTGCCTATGGAAGAAAGAGGTATTTCGGTCTCCATCTTTAAGCCACAGGTTACAAGAATTAAGCCTCCTAGTCCCTTCTTCATGGTAGAAAGCATGAAATGATTTGATTTGGGTATCTTGTTCATTTTCTAAATCTGAAGTAGGGATCTCCTTACTTTCCAAATCCATTTACAGATCTGATAAAAACTGAATTGTCTCCTTTCTGTTGCTGGTAGGAGAATTTGAGGGTTTTTTATCCATTTTTTTAGAGCTCTCTTGGTTATTTTTAGTTTCTACTCCCTCACGAAGCTGGGATATCCTGTCACGGGTATGGACCATGCCTCTAGAACAATTTCCATGAACCCTTCTTTCCCTGACCAAAGCGGGTTGAATCTAAAGGGGATAGGGCCCAAATTTTCTTCCTCTTCTAGCTGTAAGAGAATAGGTTTGTGACCTGAGGCCAGCTTTGGGAGAATTTTCAATCTTTTTCCTAGCAACAAAGAGCTCTGTGCTAGGAAACGATCTAGGTGGGTAGAGATGTGTTCTGCTCCAACTCTATTGTTTATCTAGGTGTAAAGATATTTCTTCGGTTTGAAGTCAAGAAGATCCCAGCGAAGTATCAACTCCTCTACTAATGGAAGCATTTGGTCCCTGCCACTATTGCTACCTCTCTTTTCTTTTGGATCAATGACAAGGTTGAGATCTCCAACCACTATTATATTTTGAGGGGAGTAAATGTCTATGAAATCAGGTAAGGTCTGCCAACATTCTTTCTTCTCTGTAAGGTGGACTAGAACATAAAGGTTGAAGAGAGAGATGGAGAGCTTACTAGAGAGGTGTCGAAGTTCGATGAATATCCGTGTTGGCTCTCAAAGAAGCTTTCTAGTTGATACTTGTCCTCCGACCATAATGTTGCTAGGCCACCAGAGGAACCTCTTGCACTAATGGCCTTTCCTACATTTTTTCCCCATTTTAATTTGCTGATCTCAAGAAGGGTTTCCTCTTCAATCTTAGTCTCTTGGAGCATGAAAATATTAGGAGTCTCTATTTTCAAAATATTTTTGACTACTTCAACTTTTGAAGGGTTCCCCAAGCCTTTGCAAGTCCAAGAGACTAGTTTCATTATTTAACGGGATTGGAGTGAGTTGATCCCCCCTTAGAGGGCCTTGTTCTGGTGTTTCTCCTAGTAGACATTTCAATGGTGGATAGGCTGCCTTGCATTTTTTGCCTCTCCGCCTCTTCTTCCCTGGCTTCCTTACGAGATTTCTTTCCAACTCTTTTAGAGGGTCTCTCAAATGTCTCGTCTTCTGATGACCCAGAGGTTTCCGGGGTTTTTTCCTTGTCATTTCTGCATATGTAGGTGAGGAGGAGGTTCCTGCTGGGGAGTCAAGTTGAGTTACTTCTATGTTCTTCTTTTCTACTTCGAGTGAAGGAACTTGGCGTTCAATCTCCTCTATCTTTGTTTCTAGAATTTCGATTAAAGTGTTGAGGGTTTTGAATGGGTTTATTGAAGTTGTTGTCTTTGGCTGTTCTCCTCTTACTTTCGTTTGAACCATTCCTGTTAAGTGAGTTCCAGACTCCATCGATACCTCTTTCCCTTTATTCTTGTTACTCACCTTGGCCTAGAGTGCTTTCTGCACCTTGATCCATTTTTCTCCTTTAGACTTCTCTAGATCTTCCTCCTCCCTTCTTTTTCTTGCAGTATCTTGCGAAATGCCCATATTCATTGCAATTTCTGCAATTCAATGGTAGCTGCTCCTAGTCTAACTCTTGGATATAAGACCAATCTGCTATTGTTAACTTTATGGCTTCAGGTAACCCTATTTCCAAGTTGACTTCGACGCATATTCTTGCACATGAATATTGATCCCTTCTCTCTACTTTGTCTATGTATTTTACTAGGGAGTTACTAATCGTTTTTAGTGACTTCGTGTTCGAGCAGTGCAGTGGAAGATGAGGGAGGCGCACCCACACTGGAACTGCTGATGGCACATGTTGTGTTGGATTGAAATCTGGTGACCATGAGTTTAGATACAGACCCTGAGGCCCCATGAAATATGATCCATTCCTAAAGATGAGATTTCTGTCTTCTACTGAATAAAAAACAAAGACAAAAAAACCCTTACCAACTAGGAAACTTTTGATGCCTTCCTTTACTGGTGGTTACCAGTTCCTCTGTACCCACGCCTCGACAACCTTGGGGGAAGGCCATAGCCCTGTAAATTGACCGATGAGCCCTCTTTCAACTAATTTTAAAGCAGAGCTGCAAGAATCTTCAACGGGCAGGGTGAATGTGGGGATGATGTTAAGTTTCTTTACAAAATTGCACTGAGTTTCCCTTGCTGGGCGTTTACTACTATCGCTGATCAACTTCCGGTACGCAAGGATCTCTGGTGGAGGAGGCAAAGGAGGAGGGGCCTCAGGGCCCCTTCCTGGGGCCATGGCGATGGAGGGAGTACTCAGATCGCACCAGGGGCTGTTGCGCGTGCGAAGCAGAGGTTCCTAAAACACTCACTCAAAAAAAAAAATTGGTGTATTGAGACCCCCCTTGTTTGTGGGACAAGGGACCCTCCTCCGTGCATCGATTTGATTGCTAAGTCTACAAAGGCATACATACTCTACCCCTCTAGTTTTGAACCTGTAACTTCTTAAGAGGAAACACATTTCTCTTAATCATTAGGCCATAAGATAAGACTTCTTTTCATTTTTGGCATACGGTCTTAGATAAGATAAAATCAAAATTCTCTTCATAGGGGGTCCATTAGCTAAATCTGGCTAGGTAATTGGTTCTTCTAAAGGTGGTCCTATCGACTTTCCAATATTTCAATTCTCTAAAATTCTTGCCCTTTTGCATGTTATACATTCTAATGCTTAAGATTTAAGGAAGTTTTATGGAAAAGTGGGAACACAAATACCAGAAGATATGGTTTCGTCAATTGGGCAATGATCAGAGCTCATATGAATCGTGGTGGACTAGGTGTGAAATATCCATCCTTGATGAACTTGCCTTTAGAACATGTTATCGATCAAACGAGAAAGTGAATTGGTACCTGTTTTTTTGAGGTAGTAAAAAATCACCCGATTTTGAAAAGTGGTGATGCGAGAATACACTCTTTTTTTTAGCATATCTTTGGCACTTTTAAATTTTCTTATGTATCAAGTATGAACATATTTTTTTCGATGTTAGTGATTTTCATGCTGATTTTAAAAAGTGTTGATGGAGCATCAACACATTTTTTTAAATGTTAGTGATTTTCATGCTGATTTTGAAAAGTGTTGATGCAACATCAACACATTTTTTTAAATGTTAGTGTTTTTTCATGTTGATTTTGTAAAGCGTTGATGCAACATCAACATATTTTTTTAAATGTTAGTGTTTTTTCATGCTGATTTTGAAAAGCGTTGATGCAACATCAACATATTTTTTTAGAGGGCTTATTTTTGACACTTTTTTTTTTTGTTAATTTTTATTTCTATTTTTAATTTTTATTTAATTT
>APFE030855324.1:0-24516 GCA_000404065.3 Pinus taeda | reverse complement strand
TCTATTCACATTGATAATGGAAAAGAATACACATCAAATGAATTTGAAAACTATCTTCGCCAACATGGGATCAAACATCAAACAACTGTGCCTTATAATCCCCAATAGAATGGTATAGTTGAAATAATGAATAGGACAATCTTAAATATGGTATGATCCATGCTCTTCTTCAAAAACGTAAAGATAATGTTTTGGGTTGATGATGTTCTATGTGCTACATATATAAAGAATAGATGTCCATCTAATGTTATTAGAAACAAGACACCATATGAAATGTGGTATGGACATGTTCCTTCGGTAAAGCATCTCAAGGTCTTTGGTTCCACCTATTATGCCTTGATACCAAAGGTACATAGAAACAAACTTGGTGCAATAAGTCGTAAATGTATCTTCCTGGGGTATTCAAACACATCCAAAGCATACCATCTCTATGATGAAGTAAATAAAAAGTTTGTTGTATTCGGAGATGTAATTTTTCTTGAATCATCCAAAACTGACAATGTTGTTGAGCGGCAACTTGACTGCTTGGATAGATTCGCAAAAGAAAAATCATTTCAAGAATTTGATAATCAGATTCCACATCTTGAAGGGGGGATTCCTATACTAGATCAACATGTGGAATCTTCTTCTAAAAAACACTCTCCCTCACATGAAACTCTAACAACGGATGATGCTTTAAATGATGTGATTGATAGAATTGGGAGACTCAGCCTTGATTCAGTCCCAACTCAATCAACGGAGCAGCCTGGACCATCTGAGAAAGGTCCCCCAAAGTGGATGACAAAGACACTTGAAATTGTTCATCCTGATGAGGTTAGAAAGACAAGAACTAGAAATTCAAACCGGCAAAATGGAGGTGATGTAGATGACTCTAATTCACCTGTTGATATGGATGTTTCTTATGATTTTGAATTGAACTTGTCTACATATTTTGAACCAACTTCCTTCAAAGAATATAATTCTCATGATGAATGGAAAGAAGCGATGCAAAATGAGTATGATGCCCTCATAAAGAATGACACTTGGAAGCTGGTTGATCCTCCATTAGGAACCAAACCAATTGGCTGCAAGTGGGTCTACAAGAACAAGTGTAAAGCTGATGGCTCACTTGACAAGCACAAAGCTAGGCTTGTGGAAAAGGTTTTGCATAGAAGGAAGGGGTCGATTATGAGGAGACTTTTCCCCCACAGCAAAATGGGCTACCATCCAGACACTCTTTGCACTAGCAGCTCAGAATAGTTGGAATGTCCATCAAACGGATGTAAAAACTGCTTTCTTGAATGGAGATATAAAAGAGAATGTTTTTATGTCCCAGCCTGAAGGTTTTGCTGTGAAAGGACATTAACATCAAGTATGCAAACTTGTGAAGTCCTTGTATGGCCTCAAACAAGCACCACGAGCCTGGTATGAAAAACTAACGGAGTATCTTCTGAAACTCAATTTCAAACATTTTGATCTTGATGATGCAACTTTATTTGTCAAGAAAGTTGGAAAAACAGTTGTACATCTTGTGGTATATGTAGATGATCTTTTGATGACAGGGAATAGTGAAAGCTACATTGCATCCATAAAGAAGGAATTGGGGAAAAGTTTTGAAATGACTGATTTGGGCTATGTTCACTACTATCTTGGCATTGAAGTAACACAACATCCAAAGTCCATATTTCTTTCTCAAAAGAAAGACATTGGAGATCTGTTGAATAGGTTTGGCATGACAGAGTGCAATCCTCTTACTACTCTAATGTAACAAAACTTAAAGCTCACATCTATTGAAGGAAAATAATTTGAGGATGCAACAAAGTATAGATAGCTTGTAGGAAGTCTCAACTACCTAACTACTACCAGACCAGACATTTCGTTTGTTGTTGGAATCCTCTCTAGGTTTATGCAAAAGCCTTGTGAGGGACATTGGTCTGCTTCAAAAAGAATTCTAAGGTACTTGAAGGGAAATCAAGACTTTGGAATCATGTATACACAGGTGGACGACTTCAGCTTGATTAGATACTCTAATTCAGACTTCAATGGAGATAAAGAAACTGGGGTATCTACTTCAGGATATGCTATGAGTCTTGGATCAGGAGTTGTCTCCTGGAGATCACGCAAACAATCAGTTCTAGCAGATTCCACAACAGAAGTAGAATACATGGCAGTCGTGGAAGCAACAAAAGAAATTGTGTGGCTCAGGAAAATTCTTGAAGATTTGCAGGTAAAACAAGTACAATCAACTCCACTCATGATTGACGATACCTCTGTAATAAAGTTGGCCAAGAACCCAAAGTTCCATGATCGAATGAATCACATCAATACTAAATAACATCTGATTCAACACCATGTTGAGGCCAAAACAATCCATCTTCGTCATTGTTCCACTAATGAGTAAATTGCAGACATCTTCACCAAAGCACTTGGAAGAAAAAAGCTTGAATGATTCAGAATGATGCTTGGACTCACCAACATCCCTTCAGATTAAGGGAGGGGATGTTGACACCTAATCATCAAGATTGGGTGAATATAATGTAAATAAATAATAAGTAATATGAACAGTCATCAGGGGATGAAGTGAACAGTCTCTCCCTCATGCATATAATAAAGACCAACCTAAAGGAATAATATATGAATCAATTTTGTTTTGAGGAGTTACTGTCTGGCCTGACAGTTTCTAATGGTGTTGCATTGGAAAATTTTCGTTGGTTGATTGGGTTGTCGGTGACGTGGACCAACTCGAGGTTGCCACATGGCCCACCAGAGGTTGCGACGTGGCACCTTATTTGGCACTAAAATTTTTGGGGCAAGTCAGATTAACCTCCGTGGGAATCAAACTACTGACCTGCACCAAACAAACTACAATTGTTTACCAACTAGCCACATATGCCACTTGTTAAAAGGTGGCAGGGACATTACATTTAATGGTTAGTGTGCATGAAATGGGGGGTGGGGACCGTGGTTAACCCCTGACCTCGATCTACAGACCATGGTTAGGGGCTAAACATGACCCCAAATTGGTATATTAATCTCCACATGTGATATCTAACGTGATGGTAACCACAACTCGAAACTGTCGGGCTTAAACCTTAGCCATCACGCCTAACACTACATCATCCCCATGTGAACACACAAACTGTCGTGGTCTGCTAACCACACACACCAACACCGACCCAAAATGTCCTCCCAAACCACCACCTAAACCGTGTCATGTGACCTCCTTTAACGGTTAGTTGAAACCACTAGGATGACTGCCAACGGAGGGGGCCAACCCTAGGCCTTATGGAGGCCCATATGACCAGGGGTGCATGGATTTTGGGGGCTTACCGGCCAAACTAACAGTCCTACAAATTTGCCCGCAAAGTAGGAATTGAGTCAAGTTTGGAGGAGTAGTTCCGTGTTCGGGGCACTTGTGCTGGGTTTGGGCCTAATTGTAGGGAGATTAGTTGCAGAATTGGGTAAAAGAGAGAAAGAGGCATACCTTTCTCAGTTTTTGGTCTTTTTGGGAGTAGAAAGAGGCTAGACATGGGTTTTTTGATAGCTCTGAAGCTGTTGGAGCAAGTTTTAAAGCCATTTGAGCATTGTAACTCAATGTAATCACCATTTTTTTAGAATAATTAAAGAGGGCCAAGCATTGGAAGTTGGACCAGAAGACGTAGCCTAGGAGGGGTGAACTCCTTCTTCACTTGTTGTTTTGTGGTTACTGTTATGGTTTTATTCTCATCAATTTTTTGCAATTTATGAGTTAAATTCATGTTATAATATGTGTATGAATTCAACTTAAAGAGCCATAAAAACTCATTTTTTTTAACTTGCAATTTATATAATCCTCAAGCACATACATATACAGATATCCACCACAAGTTCACCTCAATTTATTCCTGAAGCTTCAGTAAGCATGTTTGATGAAGGAGGAGATGATAACATGCCAGATGATGAGAAGGCTTTCAGAAAAGCATTCTTTGACATGACTGAGATGGTGAAAGTTCTCTATGAAGAGGGGGACACAAGATTATAGGGTGAGAGCTCCAAGCCTTCAAAAGGAGAGGGTTCTTCAAGAGGAAAATGATGAGATGAGGAAAAACTTTCAAAAGGTAATGGAGGTAAACCACCACCTTCTCCACCTTCATCTTCATCTTCACACTCATCTTCATCCTCTTCCAAAACTACCCCTTCACAAACACCTCCACAATCTCCAAAGGGACATGGTAAAACTCTTGTATTGAAACTTAATATTAAATTCGATTTTCCTATGTATGATGGTGATGTTAATGCTAAAATACTAGATAATTGTGTTCGTCAACTTGAATTATATTGCAGGATTCAAAACATCAAGGATGATGAAACAAAGATTCAATTGGCTTCATTAAGGTTGGAAAATGTTGCATTGATTTGGTGGGAAGCCAAAACACAAGTGGAAATGAAAAAGAATGGAAATCTCTCAACCTCTTGGATATATTTTATTTCTACACTTAGAAGGAAATTTTATCGTTTAGCTTATATGCAGAAGGCTATTAAGGATTTGCAGAATTTTAGGCAATTAAAAGGACAAAGTGTTCAAAATTATACTCAAAAGTTTAGGAGAATAGCACTAGTATTGGGTGTAGATTTTCCATCTCAAGGCATTTTGTTAAAATATATTGGAGGTTTACATAGCTACCTTAGGCACACTATTCTCATGTTCAATCCCACAAACTTATATGAGGTTTGTGTTCAAGCCACACATCTAGAAGAAAGAGTTAAACATAGTTCAGATGAGAAAAAGTGAAAGTTCCCTTGAAATTGGCGAAAAAGGAAAGGGTAAGTTTAAGGGAAAAGGGAATAAGAATGCTTCTATTAAAATGGAAAAATAAAAACTCACATGCAAACATTGTTTTATAAATGACCATGATGAAGATCATTGCTGGAAACTCCATCCAAAGTTCAAACCCAACAAACTTAAAAACAAAGAGAAGGAGAAAACAACTGCAATTATAGAACATGACTTTGGTTCAGATTCAAGAGATGAAACCGAGATTACATTGATGGGTTTGAAAGGTATGAACATAGAAAGTACTATTTCTTCAAGTTTTTCTAATGATACTCAAGATGATGAAACAAGAATTGAACTTTTCCACATTAGAATTGTTTCAAAACATACCAAAATAGACACACTATTTGATAGTGGTTCTAAAGAAATTTTGATTTTTGAAGACTTATTCAAGAAGTTAAATCTAGAAACCTTTGCACATCCAAGACCATATCCTTTAGGTTGGATATGTAAGAATGCAAATTTGTAGGTGACAAGGAAGTGTATCCTAAGATTTTCAATCAATGCAAACTTTCTTGACGAATTTGAACTTGATGTAGTGTCGCTTGAGATTCCAGGTATTGTTTTTGGAAGCCCATATCTTTATGATAGGAGACAAATATTTCATTGCCATGAGAATAAGTACCACTTGTTCAGTAATGGAAATGAGTACATAGTTAGAGTGCATAGGAACAAGATGAGTTTGTCTCTTATGCATGCAGGACAAATGAAGAGAATTGTGAATGCAAGTCAAAATTTTGCTTTGTTAATGCTCAAGCATAAAGATGTTATGAATGAGGCCTTTGAAGGAGATGCATCAAATTAAAATTTTGATTTCATTGAAGTTTCTAATGGTTGTAATAAGTTGTTTCAGGGCTCTAACATGTTTCCTTCTAAAAGAGGTAAACAAGATGAAAAAAAATTACATCAACATACATCATTGTTGAACAATGATGGGAACAAGATGCTGGTGCTAAAGAGTGCAAAGGTCAAAGAGAAAGTGCCAAAGAAATTTGAAAAATAAGGCATAGGTTCCACAAGTTCTTCTTGGGGGTTTCAAAATGGTGCATGGCAATGGTGAAAAAAATTGGTCAAGAGTCTAGCTAAGTACAAGGCAAGACAAGCTAAACATCGTCATGTCAACAATGTTTGAGGTTAGAAAGATTTCAAGTTGATTAAGTTTCCTTTGATAGACAACCAAGGAGGGAATATGTTTGTTCCTTCAAGGACATTTTTTTGTTCTGCAAATTCTAGGAAATTGCAACAAGATGGCATCTACAACAGCAAGATAAGGTCTTTAGAATCAAGGAAAAAGATCAATTTTCATGAAAAGCTCAAATTGTTGAATTCAGGAACATTATAGTCGATTGAGACTGGAAGGGTGAGGGGGTTGTACCCCCATATAATTGTTCAATAATAAAGAGCTTTTGGGGTCCAAAAGCTTCCAGCGGGGAGGAGTGATTTGTTGGATAAAAAATATGCTCAAAAATGAAAGTTGTCAGAATGGCTCGAAAATGGAACGAATTGATAGATCTCGTCATTATGAATCTAGCACAACTCCTTTCATGGAAAACGAACATCGTATACTCTGAGAAATGAGTGTTGATTGATTTCTCAAACTGGAAAATTTTGGCAAAAAATTGTGCAAGGTGCCCAATCAGTAGTCCACACAACTGACTGGGCCTGCTGACTATGTAAGGTGACTAGGCTTCAAAAGAGCCAATGATATTGCACCACTTGTCAGGTTTATAGTGGTGTTGCATTGGAAAATTGTCATTGGGTGATTGGGTTGTTGGCGACATGGACCAACTGGAGGTTTCCACTAATTTTTTTGGGGAAAGTCAGATTAACCTCCACGGGAGTCGAACTGCTGACCTCCACCAAACAAACCACAACCATTTACCAACTAATCACATATGCCACTTGTTAAAAGGTGGCAGCGATATTACATTTAATGGTTAGTGTGCATGAAATGGGGGGTGGGGACCATGGTTAACCCTTGAACCCGGTCCACAGACCATGGTTAGGGGCTAACCACAACACCAAACCATTATATTAACCTCTGCAGGTGATATCTACCACAGCGGTACCCACAACCTAGAACTGTTGGGCTTAATACTTAACCACCATGCCTAACACTGCGCCATCCCCATGTGAACACCAAAACCATCTTGGTCAGCTAACTGCCTGTGCCAACACTAGCCCAAACCGTCTGCCCAAAATGCCGCCTAAACCATATCATGTGACCTCCTTTAACCGGTTAGCTGAAACCGCCAGGATGACTACCAGTGGAGGAGGCCAGCCCTGGGAGGCTATCCCCAGGCCTTATGGAGGGCCATATGACTAGGGGTGTGTGAATTTCAAGGGCTTACTATCCAAACTAACAGTCCTACAAATTCACTCGCCAAGCGGTAATTAAGCCTCTTTTGGAGGAGAAGTTTGCATGCGAGTGCCTATGCTGGGTTTGGGTCAAATTGTAGGGAGATTAGCTGCAGAATTGGGGAAAAGAGAGAAAGAGGCATACCTTTCTCACTTTTTGGTATTTTTGGGAGTAAAAAGAGGCTAAATAGGGGTTTTTTGATAGCTCTAAAGTTGTTGGAGCAGGTTTTGAAGCTATCTGAGCACTATAACTCATTGTAATCACCATTTTTTGAGAATAATGAAAGAGTACCAAGCATTGGAAGCTAGACCAGGAGACATAGCCCAGGAGGGGTGAACTCCTTCATCACTTGTTGTTTTGTGTTTACTATTATGGTTTTATTCTTTGCAGCTTTTTGCAATTTATGAGTTAAATTCATGTTTTAATATGTGTGTGAATTCAACTTGAAGAATCATAAAAACTCATTTTATTAACTTGCAATTTACATAATCATCAAGCACATACATATACAGATCAACATTGGTAGTCGCTTGCCTTATCTCCTGATACCAATTTCCTAATAGCCCAATATTTGACATTCCAATGAAAGGACCATTTAGAAATGGGCCTCCTTCATTAGTTGATAAATATGTTTATTTATACTAGTATATGTTGTTGCATTGGAATCCTACACATTTTATCACTCGACATATTGATCCCTAATATATCGACATCCAATAGTCGATATCCCAATATCTGATGTCCCAACACCATTTTGTTAGCTAACAAGGAATCTATCATTAGCCAAAGGACATTGTTGGGATCTGTGTGCATTAGGTGTTAATGCTTTGCAATTGTTGTAGTGTTTTTGACAGCCAATGTTTGATATCGTGATAGACTCTAGTCCTTGATATGATTGATTGAAAACTCACAAACCTTCCATCTCCATCAACTAACATACAATGTGGGATCTATTGACATCAAGGATTTTCTTGATGGTTTCCATCATGATCTCTCAAAAGTTGATAGCCGAAAATATGATAGTTGATAGTCGAAGGCCAAAAAACCATTTCCAACTAGCCCTTGGCCACGGCTCTTATTGAACATGTGAATAGGAGTTGAATCCAAAGACCTCCAACCCCAATATTTTTAAGCTTCTGATACGTATTCGCTGAATTTTCTTCAAGGAAAGACATGCTGGAAAGGTAAGATCATAAGAGAATTTAGTAGTTTATTTATGAGAAATGAGAAGGGATATTGACAAGAACATGAGCTAACTAATAGACTTCAAAACTACAAGGATATTCACCAACCATTAAGGCATCCAAATTCCTCCATTTCATAGCCATTTACTGGGACTTCTTCCAAGAAGACAAAAAATACACTGTTCACAAATCCCCTCATCTAAGGCCTTTAAGCTTTCTTATCCCAAAAAATCGTACATTTTAGATGAATAAAATTCAAGCATGGATGCAACATGGTTTTTCATTCCCTCAGCTATCCTAAGAAAGGCCACACAAGCTTTGATCAAGCCTTTCAAGTCCTTTAACAAACTTTCTACTAGTTGAAAATCATTCCTATGAAACTCTATAATACTTTTCCAAGAAACATTTCTCAAGAGTTGTTCCTTTGGGCCTCCCTTCGAAATGAAAGATTCTACTCTTACATGTAAATCCAAACTACCCAAAATAATTCATAATCTCCACAATAGACTCAAAATTTATATGGTGTATCTAAAGCAGATCGAGACCTTGATTAAGATCACTAAGAGTCTGTCAATCCAACTATCCATCATGGATGTCCAAAGAATTGAGGTGTTAGCTTCCCCTATATTCTAATCCATATCTATTGGGAAAAGTACTGAAAGGGGGGTGAATCAGTATTTAAACTTTCACAATAATATTTTTTCCTTTTCAAATTGTATACACGATTTTACAAAAACCAAATAGCGTATGTCCGTGACTATAATGAATGGAACCAATGTATAGATAATAAACTTGTAAAACAACTAATTCATTGTTTGTTGGACTTAAATAATAGTGTGATACATTTACCAAGCATTAAATAGATGCAACAAAAACATAATAAATCAACACACATAAGAAGCACACATGAACACCAGGATTTTTCAGTTGGAAATCCAATGTGGGAAAAAACTATTAGTGTTGTCGTCTCAATCTTCGATACTCTTATCATAAAAAGTGTTTACAATTTTTTTACTAGTGCAAGATTTTCCAGTATGCAGGAAACTACCTGCTAAAGGGTACAACATTCACTCGTTTTCCAACTTCTACTCGAAGGGAGATCCAACCCCCTAGCTCTTGTACTCACTTATATGTTTACCAGTACATAGGTGTCGGCCTATAGAAGGCTACTCCTCCAGGGACCACGTTTCATAAATTTTCAGACTGGATACTCCTAGTACACATCAACACAATACATAGGCCATGTTTCATCAAATTTTGATACTGGACCCATCAGTAAAATTGAAGCTCAAAATCAATCACCACAACTGTAACGCAACCATCAAATACAATTGCATCAACCAATCACTAAAACCCAATCATCTCTAAAGCAAAAAAAAATAAAAAATCAATCTGAGTAGTCAGATCACTGTCGCCAAAACATAGAGTTGAACCCAAAACACTGCATCAATAACCAGAATCAACTGCAACCTCAAAAATCATATTCAGAATGTATATGCTACTTCAATGAGACCAACCTGTGTGTATACGCTACTTTCTGTAACCCAACCTGCAAATACCTCTAAAGATACTGATCATAAAACCTTTGAACCAAAAACTATACTAACCAAAGACATTATGAAGATCTACTATCATATTACAGAGTTCTAAATAGATAGAAACAAAGATTATCCTTCTTACTCAATTAATCAATCAACCAGATTCAATCTCCTTATACAATCGGTTTTACTTCAGATTTAATGAATACATCATTGACAAACAACAGTAAACCAGTAGCACTAATTAGATAGATCAGTCATTTCTTAACAATAAGCCCTTCCTTTGCATATGCTACTTGGAAGTGCCGAACCTGCATGTATACGCACCTTCACCGATTTGAACGTGCATATAGATCTACAAATAATGACTTATAACTTCACAACTTTTCAAGACTTCAGATATACCCAGATCATAACATATAAAGGATAAAACATGCATTAGCAATTAGATCTAGACTATCCATTATCAAATCATACATGATAAGTCATTCAGGTCTCATGATCTTGATCCAACATTGTATCCAAGGGTGCACAAGATGTTTCAGATCTATATCATAACCATAATTCTTACAACAGAAAATATTCTTTAGATAGAAGTATTCATGAAAAAACTCTTTTACTTGCACACTTTTAGCCCTTTGATCTTCTCCTCCTTATATACTTAGAGCCTTTGTCAATATCATGCACCAAAACAACACTTAGAACCTATGGTATTTTTAGACGAGTTCAAGTATCTGTTATTCCGCTCAATATTGTGGGCTAATACCATGGTATGGACCCTTGGTATTCTTTAACCTTAATTTTCCATCACATAAGTGTTTTTCCTTCTGTGAAACTGTGTGGATACGTATACACTCCTTTTATTATGTGTACCTGCGTGTATACACGACTTGAACTAGGTGAACTAGCGTATACAACTTAAAACATTCTCCTTCTTAATTTCTTGTTTATGATCTATAATCCTTTGTCCCATTATCCTGTTCTTTTGTTCCATTTCTCTGTTACCTCTGAATATACCTGTTACAATATGAGTTGCCATCATACATCACTTTATCTTTGTTGAACTGACCTGTATGTGGGTTTCCATCAAGGAAAACACATGTACCATAATGCCAACAATCTCCCCCTTTGGACTTGATGGCAACCATATTGGTATTGATCACTTTAAGCTATGGAACCTGTTAGATATATCAAGCAACACTAATAGACTCTCCCCCTTTGACATCAAGGGGAAAGGGTGGACCAAGATATTCTCCTCGTTAGTACATGCTGAGATGCACTATATTGTTCGCACTCCCTCTGAGCATATGCAGAGTCTGCAAAAATAATTTTCAAAAGAATAACATGACTCTATAACTCAACTATGTGAGTATGACCTTCCTATCACCAATGAATCATACATACATCAATCACCCAACCAAGTGGGGATACATCAAATGTTCATACATGACTGAAAATTGTAATTATTACATCATCCTTCCCATTTATAGTGGGGGTTAAAATTACATCATATGTCCAAAAGGACTCATTCATAATAGACTGACAGAAAAAGACATATTATTCCGCCATAGGTCTTTACATGACCTTTTCATCAAATGACATTAATAACAGAGATCATTGTTGAATTCAGCAACCAAGATGCCAACAATTTTGAAGGCTAATGCTCCCCTTGAACCTGTGCTACTTGTGCATTGTCAACAATTCATTTATTAAGGCATCTTCATCAATTAAATAAACATCAATGAGAAAATCATATCAGCAGACTGTATTCATCAACATCAGACTAAACGGACATGTTAGAAGTTGATTTTGAGTCTGGCCTGCTGTTTTTCTATCAGAAAAACATATACGCTACTCTTAGCACAAAAAATTGCGTATATATGCGACTCTTCTCCATGAAATCTGTGTATAGGAAACATTCCTCTGAATCTGAATAAATTGATTTAACAACAAGATGAGGCAGAAACAACTCCCATATCTTTTTTGAGATATTCAAATGCTTCTTTGGGAAGAGGTTTGGTAAATATATCAACAACCTAATCTTTGGAGGGAACATACTCTAATTTAACCTTTTGTTCAAGCACTTGTTCTTGTAGAAAGTGGTACTTAATGGGTATGTTCTTGGTCTTGGAGTGCATAACTGGATTTTTCGAAATACTAATAGAACTTGTATTATCACATAGGATGGAGATGGGTGGAGAACATGTGATTTGAATACCTTGTAATGTTTGCACCATCCAGAGTAGTTGTGTGCAGCAAGATGCATTAGCCACATATTATGCTTCAACTATAGATAAGGCAATCAAACTTTGTTTCTTGCTAAACCAGGATACTAATCATGATCCCATAAAATGCACCTCCACTAGTGATTTTGCGGTCATCAACATTTCCAGCGCAATCCGCATCTGTATATGCATGAAGGGTGAGATATATATCTTTAAGATACCATAGACAAAAGCCTTGATTTCCTTGGAGATATTTGAATATTCTTTTTACTACCTAAAGATGTGATTCCTTCGGATTTGCTTGGAATCTTCCAATAATTCCTACTACATGCATGATATCTGGTCTAGTACGTGTTAGATAAAGTAAACTTCCAATCATAGATCTGTACTCTCATTCATTCGTTGTAGGAGATTCATCATTAATACTGAGACTACATCCTGTTACCATTGGAGTGCATACTGGTTTGGAATCTTCCATTTCATACTTCTTCAGAATCCACTTGAGATATTTAGTTTGTGAAAGAAAGATGCCATTTTTTTTTTGTTGCACTTGTAGACCAAGAAAATAGGTTAGTTCTCCAAGTAAAGACATTTCAAATTATTGTTGCATAATAGAAGCAAAGTTTTGACTCATAGATTCTTTATTACTTCCAAAGATGATATCATCAACATAATAAACAATAATTAGCAGTTTATCATTTTCAATTTTTGTATAGAATTTGTTGTCAGTAGATCCTTTTGTAAAGCCTTATTGTTGAAGATATTTGTCAGGATGATAATACCATGCCCTTGGAGCTTGTTTCAGTCCATATAAAGCCTTTTTGAGTTTGCATACAAGATTTGCGTCATTTCCCAGAATAAATCCTTATGGTTGTTCAACATATACTTCTTCTTCAAATCTCCATTAACAAATGCAAATTTTATGTCCATTTGATAAACTTCGAATTTTTGAAAACTTGAAAGAGCAAGAAACATTCTTATGGCTTCAAGTCTAGCTACAAGTGAAAAAGTTTCTTCAAACTATATACCTTCTTTTTTTGCATACCCTTTATAAACAAGCCTTGCTTTATTCCTAATTACTTCTCCATTTTCATTCAACTTATTCTTGAATATACATTTTTTTCCTATAGCATTTTTATCATGAGATCTAGGAACTAATTCCCAAGTATCATTCTTTTCAATTTGGTCAAGTTCTTCATCCATTGCCTTAACCCAACATTCATCTCTGCTAGCTTCATTTACATTTTGTGGTTCTATGGAGGATAATTAGGCTAGATAACTAGAAGATCCTACAAAAGTTCTTCTTGTTTGTACTCTAGACCCTTTTTCTCCTAGAATTTGAGATTTTGGATGATTATTTTAAACATACCTGGACAGAGCCTTTTCCCTGTCAGATGTATCTTCTTCTGATAATTCATTGACTTCTTTCTCTATATCATTTTGATTTGATTCGAGAAATCATTCACTGTCTTCATTACTATCATCTTCTTTTGTTGATATCCCCTATTCAGCTTTCTACATTCTTCATTGATTACAACATCAATGCATTAAAAAAAAATGGAAGTCTCTTATTATAAAATTTGTATCCTTTACTTCTAGATGACTAAATAAGAAATATTCCTTTGTCTGCTCTAGGTTCAAACTTACCAAGGTTTTCATCAGTCTTTTTGATGAAAAAATTGCTTCCAAAAAATCTAAAGTGTTTTATGGTAGGAGGCTTACCATACCAAAGTTCATATGGATTTTGATCACTATTTAGACGTACATGAGATTTGTTGAGAATATTTACTACAGTATGTGCAGCTTCACCCAAAAGGTGTTAGAAGTTCCAGAATTACCAAGCATAGCTCGATCCATTTGTTGAACTGTTTTATTCATTCTTTCCATCACACCATTTTGTTGAGGACTTCTAGCAACAGAGAATTGTCTCTTTATTCCATGTTGTTCAAAAAATTCATCTAATATGAATTCTCCTCCTTGATCAGATCTAAGACATTTATTTTTATATATAATTCATTTTCAACTAAAACTTTGAAGACTTTAAACTTTTCAAATGCTTCATCTTTATGTTTGAGTAAACCAATCCAGCACATTCTAGAAAAGTCATCAATGAATAAAATGAACTATTATTCTCCACGAGGGGACATTTTCCTTGTTGGTCCACACAAATTAGTATGAATGAGTTCAAGAGGCTTACTTGTTGATCCTTCTTTGGAATTGAATTGAACTCTGGTTTTCTTACCGAATTGTCATGGTTTGCATATGTATTTTGTGGGATGATGATATCTGGAAGATCACAAACAACCTTGAGCCCGCATGACTTTCTTATTTGAGAAAAGCTTAGATGCCCAATCTTTTGTGCCATAACCATTTCTCTTCTGTTTTTCTTAGATAACATTGTTCTTGACCTCCTTTTAGTATATATAGATTGCTTGGATTTCTTGTACCTTTGATTATGGCCTTTCCTATGTCAATCTCATGAACCACACATTCTTTTGATAGAAACACAACTTCATTTCCTTGATCACACATTTGACTAACACTCAATAAGTTTTGATTTAAATCATCAACATGCATAACATTTCTAGATTTAACCTTTTTTTTTAGATAAACAAAACCTTTTCCCTTAATGACAACTGGTGTGTCATTTCCAAAAGAGACATTCTTTTCCTTTTCTAAAGTATTGTATGGAATGAGTTTATCTTTATCACCTATCATGTGTTTTGAGCATCCGCTATCAATGTACCATTGGTTTTCTTTTCCTTATGCAAATAGAGCTATGCCACATCTTTCTGGCTGTAGTTCTTTCTTTTTCCATACCTTGGAGTTTGATGATGTTTGCTCCTTTTGATATGTTGGCCGAAATTTTATCCTACATTCAGATTCTTCAGGACCAAAGTTATTGCAAAATGAACATTCAATTTCATCTTCAAGAGGAGAAAAGTTATTATAAGAGCTCTTCTTGATTCTGGTCATGCTCCTTTGTTTTCTTTCTTCTCTAGTCATGATAGTTTTGTAAGCAACACATTGAGCAGCCTTATGACCAAAGTTATGGCATGAAAAACATTGTCTATTAAAGAAGATGTTTCTATGATCATAAAATATTTTGGCATTGTTCACCTTTTGGTTGGTGCTTATATTGATGTTCACCCTTCGAGTAAAATGAGCATGATTTACCTGGGAGTACCTTTAGGCTTTCTTTGAGGATTGACGCTTTGTTGACTGATTTTTGCTGCATTAAGATAGCTTCTAGTGACGATGGAAGACTTTTTTGGTTGAGATGTTTCTCTAGTGTATCCAAGACCAGTCTTTATAAGAGGAGAATGTTGAACCTTGATGATTTAATCTAAGGTTTCTAATCCTTTATCAATTCTAAGATTCAGAGGTTTTGTCTTCTCAATTTCTTTTCTTAGACTCACTACTTCACACTCTAATTTTTCATTGTGATTTCCCCTTTTAGTGAGTTGATGTGTCAAAGTGTCTATGACCATATTATTTTCTTCCGAACATATTTTGAGTTGAGTAATTTCTTCAAGAAAATATTCTTCTTCTAAGGCATCCATAAACTTATCATTTTCATAAGCCATGATTAGTTTGATATTGTGTTCATATTCATATTCATCACTACTAGACAGGCCATCACTATCTTCATGAGTATAACAACTTCTTCTATTAACAAATTGTTTCCTATTACCTTTTGCAGAATCCTTTCCTTTGTCATGATTATCTTTATGAGTACATTTAGTAGCATAATGACCAACTCAACCACAAGCAAAACATTTGAAGGGAAGCTTACCTCTAAATATTTTGGAACCCCGTTGAAGTTTCTTCACAAAGTTTACCTCATCTTCTTCTAATATATATCCTGATTTCTTGAGGTCTTCCTTTTCTTTTCCCTTTGCAAAGGCTTTAAAAACGACTTCTCTAATTTATAATGGACCTCCTTTCCTCATTTCAAAGGCAGTTAAAATTCCATGAAGTCGAACTACATTAACAAATTGTAGATCCTACTTCTCTTTAATGGCAGATATGTTTGACTCAAATTTAGGAGATAGAGATCTCAAAATTTTCTCTACTAAATTAGCCTCCTTTATTTCTTCACTCAAATTCTTCGTATGATTTACAATCTCATCTACTCATAAAAATTAACTAGCAATACTTTCATCACTATGCATCTTGAGAGCTTCATATTGAATTTTGAGAGTTTGGACTTTAGCACATTTTACTTGGGAGTCTCCTTCGTAGCTCTGAAATATTTTGTCCCATATTGCTTTGGCTGCGTTGATCTACATGACTTTAATGAATTCTGGTTCTCGTAGACTTCCCAATAATGCATTGACAACTTTGGCATTGGTTTCATATAATTTCTTTTATGTTGGATCTATGGGGACTACTACTGGATATTGGTATCCTCCTTCCACAATTTCCCAAACGTCAGCTCCAAGAGATTAAAGATAGGCTCTCATTCTTATCTTCCAATATGCTAAGTTATTTCTGTTGAAAATTGGTGGTCTGATAGATCCCATTCCTTTGTGATTATTCATCTTGAGAGATCTTCCTTCAAATCAAGATTCTTCTGAAAGACCTGCTCTAATATCGATTGTTGGGAAAAATACTAAGAGGGGGAGGGGGTGAATCAGTATTTAAACTTTCACAATAATGATTTTTCATTTTCAAACTATATACATGATTTTACAGAAACCAAACAATGTATGATCACAACTATAATGAATGGAACCAACGTATAGATAATAAACTTGTAAAATAGCTAATCATTATCTCTTGGACTTAAATCGTAGTGTGATGCATTTACTAAGCAGTAAACACATGCAGTAAAAATTCAATAAATAAACACACATAAGCAACACACATGAACACCACGATTTTTCAAGTGGAAACCCAATGTGGGAAAAAACCACCGCTACTGTCATCTTAGTCTTTAATCTTCTTATTATAAAAAGTGTTTACAAATTTTGTATTGGTGCAGACTTTTTCCAGTATGCAGGCAACTACCTACTGAAGGCTACAACCTTCACTCGTTTTCTAATTTCTACTGGAAGGGAGATCCAACACCCTAGCTCTTGTACTGGATGATATGTTTACCGGTACATAGGTGTCAACCTACAGAAGGCTACCACCTTCACTCTTCCTCTAGGGACCACATTTCATAAATTTTCAGACCAGATACTCCTGGTACACATCAACACAATATGTAGGCCATGTTTCATAAATTTTCAGACTAGATACTCCTGGTACACATCAACACAATATGTAGGCCATGTTTCATCAAATTTTCATACTAGACCCATTAGTAACATTGAAGCTCAAAATCAATCACCATAACTATAATACAACCATCAAATACAACTGCATCAACCAATCACTAAAACCCAATCATCCTTGAAGAAAAACATAATCAATCAATCTCAATAGTTAGATCACTATCACTAGAACATAGAGTTGAACCCATAAAACTACATCAACAACCAGAATCAACTGCATCCTCAAAAATCATATGTCAGAATGTATATGCTACTGCAATGAGGTGGACCTACATGTATACGCTACTTTCTATAACCCAACCTATATATGCCTCTAAAGATACTGATCATAAAACTTCTGAACAAAAAATTGTACTAACCAAAGACATTCTAAAGATCTATTGTCATATTATAGAGTTCTAAACAGATAGCAGCAAAGATCACCCTTCTTACTCAATCAATCAATCAACCAGATTCAATCTCCTTATACAATAAATTTTACTTCAGAATTAATGAAAACATCATTGACAAACAACAATACCAACAACATTGATCAAATAGATCAGTCATTTATGAACAACAAGCCCTTCCTTTACATACGCTACTTGAAATTACCGAACTTTCATGTATACGCACCTTCATCGATTCGAACATGTGTATAGATTTGCAAATAATGACTTATAACTTCACAGCTTTTTAAGACTTCAGATATACCCAGATCATAGCATATAAAGGATAAAACATGCGTTAGCAATCAGATCTAGACTATCCATTATCGTATCACACAATGATAATTAATTTCAAGTCTCATGATCCTAATCCAACATTGTATCCAAGGGTGATCAAGATGTTTTAGATATATATCATAACCATAACACTTACAACACAAAATATGCTTCATATAGAAGTATTCATGAAAAACCTTTCACTTGCACACTTTTAGCCCTTTGATCTTCTCATCCTTATATACTTAGAGCCTTTTTCAATACCATGCACCAAAATAACAATTAGAATCTATGGTATTTTTAGACGGGATCAAGTAACTGTTATTCCACTCAATATTGTGGGCTAATGCCATGGTATGGACCCTTGGTATTCTTTAACCTTAATTTTCCATCAAATATGTGTTTTTCCTTCTGTGAAACTGCGTGCATACGTATATGCTCCTTTTATTCTATGTACCCACGTGTATACGCAACTTGGACTAGGTGAACCAGCATATACAACTTAAAACATTCTCCTTCCTCAATCTCTTGTTTCTGATCTATAATCCTTTGTCCCATTATCCTGTTCTTCTATGCCATTTCTCTCTTACCTATGAATATACCTATTACAATGTGAGTTTCCATCATACATCACTTTATCATTTCTGAACTGACCTGTATGTGGGTCGCCATCAAGGACAAGACATGTACCATAATGCCAACAATATCTTAGTACTTATTAAAGGCATATAACTACCATGAATATTAACAATAATTAGGGCCCAAAATCCATAAACCCTATTCTCTTGAAACACATACTATCAACACACTAAGATCAATAGTTATGCATGTGGACACTAGAAAACCATTATAGCTAAAGTTACCATTTCATATCATAAACAAGCATCACATAGGTTATACTATCGACTTAGGAGACAAGCTCATAGATATACACAATTTATAAAAATAATTTATATTTCATTTAATATCATTTAAATTACATATTTTTGTACTCCATAGTACTTATATAACCAATATACAATGCTACCTGCAATTGATAAAAGGTGAGTCATATTCTACTCCACCATGGGCTCATCTACATTGTAGTATTTCTTACAATTTTTCACCCATGAGCCTGACTAGGAAGCCATGAGGGAATTTCTCACTCAAAAAATACAAGGTGGAATCATGAAGGCCATTATCCTTCATTAGGTTTGATCTAGATTGAATCAATATATTATTTGTAATCTATATTGATGCTTTTAGAGTGGAAAGTTTGGAGGAATTAGCTTGCGACACCATTTTTACTAGTTGTCTCATCTTGGAAAATTTCGGGTGAAAAACTTCAAGAGCCATTTTTAGGCCTTAAATGACCATTTTCTCTAGTCCCAGCCTTAATATGGACCTATATTCCAAACTATATACACTATATCATTCCAAAAATACAATAATTTCCTCAATTAAATCTTGTATGAAAACTTTACACCTCTTGTTAGTTGACCTATCAAAATTGACCACTATAATTCGAGAGGATGGCATGTCATCCCCCATTACTCATGGAAAAATGTATAGCCACATAAAAATATGAAAATTTCTCTATAAATGATGAGTTTTATCTCATATTAAAGGTTGGATGGGTTAAATTTGATTCCTAGTTGGCTATTGGGCCATGTTGCTAGGAGAAAAAGGGGTTCCATTCTAATTCGAGAGCATTTTGTTCCATTGATGAACAAAGTAGTTAAGAGTGGATAAAGAAATAGAAAATAGAGAGGGTCTGTATACTGTAGTAGCCCATGAGATACAATTCTCACTTATTTATACTTGCATCCATTTCCATTCAAAGAAAGAGAGAGCATAGCAACCTCACCTTCCAAATGGGTTTTCTCCTGAAAGCATTTTTAGGTCATATGTTGTGTTATTACCATATTTTAGTGGTTCTTCTATTTGTTCCCTATTTTATACATAATTATAATTTTCGTGCATATGAAATAAGAAATAATTAAAAAATCTAGAAATCTAATGATAAATTAACTATCATAGTGGAAGAATATGGGCATGAAGATGAAGAAGTATACAACGTTTTGTTCATAGATAGATGTGAAAACAAAAGTAGTTAACAAAAATTTGGTACAAATTTTGAGGCATTACAATCAAAAGAATATGAAGACCTGGGATGAAAATTTGGTCTATATATATATATATATATATATATAACACTTTGATGACAACCCCAAGGGTTAGCTCAGTTGGTTGAGTTCTCGTTGCTAAGTACCTTTCCAGTTGGGAGGTCATGGGCTCAAATATCCTTGATGCCCTTGGGGTTATTCCTTGCTTGTTTGACTAGTGGGTAGATCCCTTCGAGTTGATCTGCTTGGTTTTTTCCTATGGATGTAGTGGCCATTGAGTGTCTATGAACCACCCTTAAAAAAAATAACACTCTTATGACAGATTAGTCCACACTTCTACTGGTAAATTCCCATTTGAATTTTTTTTGGATATTTTCCACCTTCACCTTTGGATATTGCATATAGGCAACAATGAGGAGTGAGGGAGGATCTTATAGGGGATGCCTTAATGGTGGAAAAATTTGTTGAGAATATCAATTAAATCCATCTATAGGTATAAGAGACACTACAAAAGCCACAGGGAAAATACAAGGTTAGGCATGATCAAAATAAAATAAAGAAGTCATTTAAGGTGGCAAAAAAAGGAGAGGCTATAGGGTCTTGGTAAGAAAATCAAGGCTTTATGATATGGTCCCTTTGAGATACTAGAAGAGGTCCGAGATAATAACTATAGCCTCAATTTGCCACCATACATAATTAGAGAAATTTTGAGTTCTAAAATGGTTCTCCTCAGAAATATTATAAAATAACAATGGAAATAATAAAATAAGATTATATGACCTCATTAAATTTTGGAGGGAAAAAAGGAGAAACTATTTGTTCAACTCGTATTTTCAACTTATCTTTGTATGGCTTTACTCAAATTTTGAGCGGGAGAACTTGTTGGATGCAAAATTTATTTTTGCATCCAATGAGTACCCATGTTGCATACTTTTGATGGACCCTACTACATGAAAAATGTGAAATACATGAAAAACGTGATTGCAATTCACATATTTCACAATTTTTGTGTAGTAGAGTCCATCGAACATGTTGTCACTCACTGCATTATGAGTTTTTAGTTGCCCAAGGTGCAAAAGAGAAGTGATGTTTGAAGCCATTTCCCAAGCCATAGAATCCCTAAAAGCTAAATTAGACCCTCTCCATTGGATAGTTCTCGGAATAAGCTTTCCAACGATATGTGGAAGTCTAAAAATGGAATTCTAGATCAGAAGTTAGAGCAAAGTGAAGCTACCCCTTGAAAATTAGGAAACAAAGAAAAAAGACCAAGGGGAGGCTCATCACAATCGTGTCACAATCCCAGTCGATGTCTTTCAAAGCAGCAAATAAAGGAGGAAAAAGAAAACCAGCAATCCGCGATTGCCGATAATCGAAGATTGGAGGTCCTGGGCATATCTCAAATCACAGACGACAGTGGTCCAAGGTGCAATGTATAACGGCAATCGAAGGTCCAGGGTCATCGCATATCACAATTGTAGTTTTCTGAAGTAGCAGTGGGGGAGGATGTAGTGAAATCAACGATCAACAATTGTCGATATCGCAAATCACAGATCACAGATCGGAGGTCCCAGGCTTATCACAAATCACAATCGGTGATCGAAGGTCCATAGCCCATAGTGTATCGCAATCAGAGGTCCGGAGCATATTGAAAACCGGAAATTCCAAGTATCGGAGGGTACAACCAAACACGACATCATGAAACCCCGAAGGCCGATAACACTAAAACCACTGAAATTTGGGCTGATAATGTTAAAGTGTCGGGGAGGGCCAAAAGTGATTTGAAAAGGAAATCAATCATAAAACTAGGGGCAGGTGGGTCTTTTCTCTCTCCTCTAGAGGGCCACGTGGCAGAATATTAGTGGATCTGATAAAGACATGGTGGCGCTAATGTCGTCATGACGTGGCCAGTACAGAGGACACGTGGGATGTTGATTTAGCATTTTTCAGGGTCTTATGGGGGCATATCCCAGTGACACATGTCACCACTCAAGAAGCAACATGTGGCATTGATGACATCATCAATTGACAATCAGAAATCGGTGGTAGTAGTGCATTGTGCATCACAAGGAATTCAACAATTGTGAACTACTGACAAAGGGGCTCCAATAAGAGGGCTAATCCATGGTCACATAAAGGACCGAAGAACCAAGGGCTAAGCACAGAAGGTGGTTGACAATCGACAATCGGCAAAGCCTGAGATCACATTGCTCCAAGTTACGCCCCCAAGTGCAATCCATCGATAAGAAACCTCTGATATAAAGGTTGAGCTCCAGGTCACAACCCTCGGTCATATGATGAAGAAATAACGAAATGGGCTAAACCAAAAGGGGCCAAAGATTATTAGGACTCGCTGTTCTCTGATGCCTTTTAGTGCAAAACTCCTGATACAACAATGCCTCGATAGCATGGTACATAGCTTTAAAGGTGGATGGGTTGGCAACTGAAGCATTGGATGAAGTATGGTGTAGCAGTAAATCAGTATGGGGGACTTTATTAATGGCTCAACATGGAGCTCCACTCATTCATAAACATAAAGGACTGCCCTGACATATTCTGCTTCTACTCTGTAATAGGCAACCACATTTGATCACTCCCGATTCTTTTGAGGGGTGAAGCCAAACCATTAAGACTGAAAGCGACAAGCAGAGACGTGGCATGAGCAGAGGCCATGACAGGGGCATTTAGGAGATATTTTCCTCACCATCATCCAGTTCTCTTTATTTCTGTTTATTTTTTATTTATGTGTATTTTCAAGAACGAAATTAGATCTGAATGTAATCATTTTGGATAGCAAAGCTTTGCATGCCGGGATAGCTAGTTTGTGAGACAGTTGGAGCTCAGTCCAAAAATATTTTGTAACTATTTTACAAAGCTCTCCCTCTCCTTATAAAAACGAGGAAGAAAAACTTAACAAAGGTTAGAAAATTTTGCACTCGAGGGTCTTCATTGTCGTATATTTTTTGCTAAACAGATAACAATACCTGTGTATATTACAAATTTACTTGCGTTATTCAATAGCCTATAGTACCTATAGTAATTACAGATTTACTTGTGTTATTAGATTAACCTGTGGTACCTATATGAGAACATATTTATTCACACTGTTTGGTGATAGAGGTACCCATGATGTATATGCATGAAACCTTAATTCAGGTTCCACTCTTTCTGCTCTTTCATCTCCTAAGTCTTTCACACTTCTGTTGGAACATTGCTGCTTAGTATTTTGTCTTCTTTACAACCCTATGCATCTATTTCCCTCCTTTCTCTCTTCCTCTTCATTTTACTACAACTTCAATATTAAGCTGTCTGTTATTGTATGTCGGCTACCAGAACAAGACATTTCTCTTTGAGGTTTCCCCGATTTAGCCCCTACACATTTGGATCCATGTATTGGCTTGAGTTTACCTGGATGACAAACTGGGGAACCAAGCCCCCTTTATTCTTTTTAATTACGTGACAATTGGAGTGTTGTAGAAACCCCCTCATATATAATCTTCCTTGCACTCCTCTATCTAAGATGTCCTAGGCATTGGTTTACAATCAATCTAGAGATTGTCGTTAGAAAGCCTTCTATATCTCTTGAGACACTAGTGCTCCATGTGCTAGAAAAATTGACCACATATTTATGGTGTCGTTGCTGGGGAACAAGTTAGAATATTTTTCTTTTGGTACGACAAATATTTACATTCCCTCTATTAGGTGAGTAGGGGGAGTGTGGGTTGAGGATCTGTCACCTTAGCAATCCCACTATTTCAATTTTATGATAAACATCTTAGTGACTCCACTATCCATATGTCTATTTGATCATACTAGCTCTCAAGCAACCTCGAACTCACTCTGATGCTAAAGTAGCAGAAAAATTTCCTTACTTTTGAAACTGAGATCACTCACCTAAGGGGTTTTCAAAATGGTCATTCCTTGATTCCTCTCCAACAAATTTTCCCCACTAGGTTTTTCTTCTATTGTTGGTTATCCCAATCATGTCCCTTCAGTTCATGAATGGAATACCTATTTTCCTAGATTCGATGGAGACATAGATAGAAGGTCTGACCAGCACCTCAAGATTTTCATGAATGCATGGAACAACAGGGAATTTTTCTTGAAGATGTACGAATGAAATTTTTCATGTTTTCTTTAGACGAGGATGCTAGAGTTTGGTATAGAACAGTACCTCGTGGCAACATATCTGTTATGAAACTAGCTCAAGAAAAGATAGAAAAGATAGATCAATGCCTTAGAATTCAGCCTCTTCGAGGGGGCAACCTCCTTTACATTACATAAATGAACAATTCTTGGATGATACAAAATGAAAGACCTCCTTTCTATA
>APFE030855311.1:0-34408 GCA_000404065.3 Pinus taeda | reverse complement strand
GTTTGCAACCTTTGCTCCCTGAGCTTATTGAACTCAGATAACCCTACGTCATTATACCTTGTTCTAGCAAGCTCTTTAGCATGACCAATTGATTCCATTGAGACAAAAATATCATCGAACATATCCTCTTTATGCTCAAATGTTGATAATTTGGCATGTTCTAGAGCGGCATATGCATATTTTTTCGGATCATATGCTCTGTTTGGGATTATAGGTAGGTTTAGGGCTTGAATTTTCAAGGCTTCTTTTTCTGCATGTTTTAAATCATGCAAGGTAAAGACTCCACATCTGAAAGGAAAAGTTGGCCATCCCCTTTTTTGCTTTAGCCTAAGAGTCTGTGTGGTACTCTTAGCTGAAAGTTGGTAGGCAATTTCTCGGGCTAACAGTTTGTCAGGAACATACAAGGGAAGGAAATGGGGATTGGCTTGACTACCATAGACTCTAACATACGTAAAATATTCTTCCCCAAACCAACTACCCACTGACGGCAGGTCAAAAGAGGCTAAGTAGGAGATCCTTGGAATGGGCTTATTAAAAAAGGCATAATAGATAGGAACCATGAAACCGTTACAAATTTGGTACAAGTGATTCTTATGAGACGACTTCCACATCTTGCGATGGTAAATATGGATGGGGGAGGGTTCCTGTGCGGTCCACCTCCAACCGAGAATAGGGAATTCAGAATTAAAGCACAATGTATCTAAAATATAAGCGTTGTAGTAGAACGGAGGAATTATTCTCTCGGAGACTCTGGTTTTATTTCTAAATTCACTAACAGCTAGGGCAAGCTTATCCGAAAGGATAGTAGCCCAATCCATAATCCAACTGTTGACTGCCGCCTCCATGAGGGGAATCATTTCGATAGTGAAAATGGCAGAATCATGCAGACCCCATAATCTACACATCATTATAGCGGCATAGCAATAAGGTGAACACAAGGAGTCGACTGAGTACTTACCAGAGGATTCATGCTTGTGCTTATTTGGATTCTGCCTCCAATATTTGATAGGTTCAGACTCAATTTCAGTCTCACTTGCGAACTTTTCCAGAAATGCGCTATTGTAAACTTTCTCTGGCATAGGCAAATGATACATTTGCCTCAAATCTTCTGGCTTGAAGGACCCAAAAATCCTTCCATCGTTTGCGACGAAAGTTCTGTCTTTGATAGGAATTTCTTCAATTGCCCACTTGATAACATCGGTGTATGGTAGCATTTGCTCTCTTGCCGCTATCCTATGTAGGAAGGAGTCAGCCAAGTCTTTGAGAGTGCACTCTGATTTTTTGGTGGAATCTGCGGTAGCTTGCTCTACCACCTGCTCAGGTTTCTCAGCTTCTAGCAAATCATAAGTTCCTTGCCAAGTTGTTTTGGCAAGGCCTGCGCACGTCGTGTCTGATATCAAACCTTTCTTGCTATTTACTATCCCTTGTGGCGCGGCTGGTGAATCGATAACGCTTGCAACCTTCTTCTGCTTTTTACCCATTATGCCTGAGTTGCTTTGAAAATCTGTATTCTGCACAGAGAGGTGGTTTCAGCGTAATACAGAGATAACAATGAAATTCACAATTGATAGTAAAATAGAGAGAAGGAGGTTGATATACTTTGCTTTTATTAAAACAGCGCGGAGACAATCTATAGGCAGATATGAGGGGATGGATACATTAAGGGACCGTATAGGACCTGCCACCTTATAAATGCTCATTAGTGCAATATTGGACGAAAGATCTCTTAAATCATGCAATGGGCGTACTGGCGGCCGAGCGGGAATGATTATGCCTTAATTGTCATTAATTCGGGCTTTCCAATCACTTTTAACGGCTTTTCGTTGAAAACTGCGCCTTATCGTATCGGATCGGGCAGGTGCACATGGGTAGCTTTAACAATACTTTGAATATTGCCGATCGCCGATCGCCGATATCGCATCGAGGAAAGGCCTATGCGCATTAAGGGTTCAACAGGGGAAGCCACCGATCGCCGATCGCCGATATCACATCGGCGAAAGGCATATGTACAATGCTTTCGGTACGAAGGGGACTGCCGATTGCCGATAGCTTTATCGGGTCGGGGCTTTAATGATGGGCGCGATAGTGGTGCACAAGGGAATTGCCGATCGCCGATATCGCCGATAGCTTTATCGCGTTGGGGGGAGCCTTTTGATTGCTTGGTGCATCCTTTATGTTATTGCGATATGCGATCTTGCGATCGCTTTATCGCAATAAACACATATTTGCTTTATTTCCAATGTTTAAAAAGATATTGCTTTTGAGGGTAAGTTTATAAAGCGCTCCTTTGATTTGTTGGACTTTTACAAAGTAAGAGTTTTGACATCAATTTTATTTTAAGAGGGACCCATTTCATATTTTAATGGTTTTTGTAAATAAAAATAAATATGAAATGGGGGGTTGTTTGCAAGGCAGAACACCAGGTTAGTTTAGGAAATTGTTGTTGATTATACTATCTAGAAAAGAACAGGGAGGGGTCATGAGTCATACTTGTAGGGTGATTTTTCCATTGTCATCATTGTACCATGAAGAATTCAGGCTCCAACTCTTCCTTGACTTCCTTAAACATGATCTTCAACTTGGGGAGAGAAGGAAAATGATCAATCACATGATCCTTTTTGCAACAAAACAGATTTCAACTGTGTCTAATGGGAATTCTTTACAGTCGTGCTTTCATCGACATCAAGGACATAATATTGCTAATGCTTGTTCTGCTTAAAATATCAATGTGTATTCAATGTGCTTAAAATATTAGTTTTAAAAATTTGCAACAAATTACCAATTTCTGCATGCATGACTCCTCCGCTTGCAATCCTGCTAGTTCTACTAAGAGGATCATGCATACCAATAATGGTCTGTGTACTTCCATGTGAGCATCTAATACAAAATTTCACAAGGTCCTCATACTCTTCTTTAGAAATATCACCCTGACCCATTAGGTTGAGTGTTTCTATCAATTCATCCTCCGTTCCTCTAGTTAGAGATGTTTTTAATACTTCCTTAGGTAGAGTAGTGTAAGGTGATCTCTGCAAGTTATATTAGAATCTCTCAATATATTTTTCCAAAGTTTCATCTTCCTTTGATGGCATTTTAAATATTTCTTCCCTTAAGTCTCAAGATTGATAATAGTCTTGATATTTAGTGAGGAAGGCCTATTTCATATGGTCCCATGAGTTAATAGTACCGGCTCCCAATGCCATACACCAACATAATGTTGCTCCCTTCAGAGTTGAAGTGAATAGTTTTAGTTTTTTGGGGTTAGTAGTGTAATCATCTCCCTGACATAAGACATAAAATTCAAACAAGAATTCATCTCGGTCTTTAGAGTCTATCCCATGAAAATTTGGAAGATTATGAAATGGAATGGCTTTCATGGGTGCATTAGCTTGCGGATCGATAATGCAGTATTCTATTGTTGAGTTTTGTGTACCTGATACTTTCCCTACCATTTAGTTAAAATATGCCAATACCCTTCAGGAATACCAAAATTAAGATGTGTTAACTAGAAGGGACAAGTAAAATTCTGAGGCCTTAAACTTGTTCTAGGCCTTACAACACTACGCGAGTTAGGAATTTTAGTTCCTTCCTTTGCAATGGGTGTTGTAGGGGATTCCTACTCAAGAGGTAAAAAATATGGATCATCTATCTCGCCTCCTCCTTCCTTTAAATTGCAAGAGTGCCCCTTGTTCTTGCTGAAAGGATCAAGGTGCTTATTTGATAGATATTGGAAGATCCGATCTAACCATACTGTTATATCATTAATCTCTACATTAGCCATAGTAGAAGATTATGCTACTGGTGGTTCAATAATAGTAGTTCCTTTTCCAGATATTGTTCGAGGTCCTACCAAGGCGTGAGATCGTACGTTTTGAATTATTTTATCTACAAAGGTCGCCCATAAGGACCTAAATCTATTGACTGAGGGAAGACACCACCATGATTCTATTTACTAGGGTGCATGCATAGGTTCTTAGCTTCCATATTCAATATATAACTCTCAAAAAATTAAATATGAAACTAAATGCAATGGCGCTCTCTTTGACAACCTCCCTAGAAATGGCACAAAAATGTTGGGACAATTAATTGATCCAAAAGAACAACCAACTACCACACATTAAGATGTCAGCCCAAGGTTACGTCTTGCTATTTCAAGGTTATCAAAAAATTCTATGCAAGAGGAAGTGATGCTAGCTAACTAAAGCAATGACCAAAGGAACAACATTAAAGGAATCAACTCTTTAACTAGAAACACACATTCGAGGATTTAACTCGCAAGGAACTAATACTTCCTAGAAATCATATACAAACATTAAATTCTAATTACTATCTGACATGAAACAATAAAGAAAACAATCTACTATCAAGAGGCTACTTAGGGAACAACAATATTTGAGTTGAAGAAATATAACCATGAAACTGTATTCTAAGTAATGAAAAGAAACAAGTTACATGAACAAATATTATATTACCGCAAGAATAGAAATGATCTAGAAATAACCCACAAGGAACAACAAGAAAGAAACAATGAATGCAAACTAACTTATCAAACAATAATCTCTGTAAACCAATATTGCGATTATCAAGTAAAAATTGAATCCTAAAATCAATCTAACATGAAATAACATTGATAGAAAAAAACAAGATTAATGTTACAACTGAAGACAAAGCCTCTTCTAGAAGCGGGCCCAAACCACTGGAATCAAACTGTCTTGAAAGGGATATAAGAACAATAAGCTAACTGTTGAAAATTGAAACTTGCATTTTATTCAAAAGAGGACAACTACAACACTGAATGAGTTTTTCAGAATATGTATCACAAAAATCACATTCGCAAAATCCTTTGTTCAGGACATAAGTCCTCATTTTTATACTACAATCATAAATGAAAAAAATGACAATTCCTCTCAATAGAGAGAAATCCTAGGAATCTAAATATTATCAGGATGCTCTTATTCAGTTACAAAAGGGCTTAATATCACCCAGATGAAAGAATCAAGGATCCTGTCTCAAATGATCTCTTCTAGATAGAAATTGAATGCACTAATGTTGCTAAATTTAGCTAGGGCAACATTGTGTTTCTCGATTTTGCTGGGAACAAGTTAAGGAATAACAATGAATCCCAACTGGCATAAAGTCCTTGTTTTCAATAGCAATCTGGATGTGATAAAATAGGCACTTTTATAACTGAATCAATGTGTCAGCTAAACTAAATTATAAAAATAAATCAATTACTTCAAAAGGCTATATTATGAAAATCAATATATCAAAACATAGGAAAGAGATATAAAAAAAATATTAGAATTAAGAAAAAGGATAACGAAACTATGGTATTTATGAGGCCCAACACATAACCAATAAATGAGGCCCATTGGTAGCTTTTACACCATAAGAATAAGGTCCATTAGGGCTCTATTATGCCACAAAAACAAGGTACAATGTCACAGACCCATAGGGTAGAATGATCATTATATCACTAGCAATTATTTATAGGTCCTGGTGTGCATTTATTTGATACATGAAAACCCTGCCTTTTACTCTATGAAATCCATGCCATTTGGAGTATTCTTGAAGAACATAAATATATATGTGAAAATACGAAAAAAACTAATTGTGTTAATGTTACTTATGAGTAAAAATATACTCTCCAATTAGAATCATTCTGTTTGACCTTAAAATGAAGGTTGGGCATGCATTGTTGTGTAGGAGGGCAAAATTGTCTTGCTTGACTAAAATGCATGCCCATGTTTCATTCATTGGTCATTCTGATTGATTCAAATCGTAGATTATTTATTTTACTATTTTATGCACTTTTACATTGTTACATATTCACTAACCAGTAGATTAGTAACAATGTTAATTTTCTTATGGCCGTGACAACCCCAACCATGGTTCTCACATTAAAAAAAAAAATGCATTATAAATAATTTTAAATAAATAGATTAAAAAAGAGGGGGAATGATTCAAGGGGGACAAATTGTAGAGCTAAGAGGAGGTATCTTTCTTGTGATGTCAATGGGTTTCTTGTTCAAAATATGAACTGTTTTTTGGACAACCATTAAAGGGTTTGCTGGTGAGCCTTAATGGAACTATCATAATTTTAAATTTGGGTTACAAGGAAGCACACATGCTATATTGCCTTGAAAAAACTCACAAGGAAAGGAAGTACACATGGCATATTGCCTTGAAAAACACTCACAAGTCAAGGAATACTAAATTAATGAAGCTAACTATGTTGGAAATAAGGACAAAAAGTCAATCCTAACATAGAAGAAGAGATAGTGGAGGAAAATAAAGGAGTTCAATATCATTTTTTGGGGAGCACATTCACTCTCACTAATGCAAGAATACATAGAATTTCCATCATCTATTCAATCTCGATCAACATTCAACAAAAAAAAAAGTAAGGAGTAATGAAAAGAGAAGAGAAGAGAAGTCAGTGATCATTTTCGATTAGAAAGACTAGTGAACAAATGGTTTATACTTGGTGAGGAACAATGCCCCTCGAGTCCTTGTAAAGCTAGAGGGTGGAGATGGATTTCTATGGATTCCCTTGATCATGTGGGTGGAGGATTGTATCGTTGGATTCTTGGAGGGAGAACCTTTGTCTCTTCCTTGTTGTTGATTTACAGCAGGTTCTCGATTCCCCTAAGTGGGTGGAACTATTGTGTTTTTGTTTTAAGGGTGGATATTTACTCTTTGTATTCCATTTTTATCTTTGGGGTAGAGGTAGCTAGTCTCTAGAATCCATAAGTTCTATTTGTCTATTAAGTGGCTGGTGGGTGGAGGAAGGAGGTCTTATGGAGTCCCTGTTTCAGCTAGAAATTGTTGCTTTTATCCCTAAAGAAAGCCCCTTAGTTTCTAGAATCTAGATCGGGGTGACAATTGCAAGTGATCTTGGTTGCAGTTGTCTAAGGTTGGGTGGAGAATCCTTATCCCGATTCAGTTGCCTAGAACATTCCAAGATAAGTATTTTTATGTGATTGGAGTACTAATGAACATGTGCTTGCATTTATGGATTGAAATAGTGCTTATAACTGTAGATGAACATGCGTTTCATTTTTGGACTGAAATGGTGTTTAAAAATGTGGTGAATAGGAGTATAATGCATTCTTGGATTGTAATGGTTTTCCTTATGAAATACTTGATTGCACTATTGATATGCATAATAAATAAAAAGTGTACACACATTAAATGCATCGTAATGGTTCATAAGAACCAAACTCAATCATCACAGTATTTAGTATACAAATCCTTTTATTACAGAGTAAAAATTAAAATGAAGACAACCTGTTGACAAGGTATGTGAATACATATATCAATGGGTGTATATGAATATATTGGTTACAAGCCCATAAATCAGTTTATGAGGCACATATTGATGCCAAGGATGAAATCCTCTTTTAACAATACTAACTAGTGACTTTAAATTAGAGGTTCTTGCAGCCTTGCATTTTCAGCAGTCACAGAGGTCTTCGACAAGCTTCACAGAGATGTTGGCTATGGTACGACAAGCTTGAGGGTGTGCCTTTGACTATAGATCATCAAAGAGTACTGATCTACTCAAGGCCCTTTTTGGTATGTTACAACTCTTGTGGGCTCAGGAGGAGCAGTTTGGTCATAAGCTTAGGAGGGGTAATGCCAGTAAGGGCTAGCAACCCATAGAGGCCATGGTGGAATGTTAATGTGGATCTAGTTGGTTGTATAAATTTTGGAACCAAACCTGAAATGAACACATACTTGAAGGAAAACTTTTGGCACAGAGTTGCATTGTGGCAAAGTTATTTTGTTCTTTAGGTTCATTCTTCTTATCTCTCCTCCTACCGACAAAATTTAGTTAACTAGGGCTCACAAATACCTGTTCAATATATATTTATGAATATAATTAAATATTCCTTGGTAGCTTAATACCTTACACATGCATAATATATGTTGCGTGCCTTCCTCCAAAGGGTCTCGCAATACATTAATTCTCTACCAATGATAAATTGCAACACTGACCACTCTGTCTCCACTGCCACCTCGCTCTACTGCCTAGTTGTTTAAAAAATGTGCAAGTTCTAGGTGGATTCCTGCTCATTTGAATTGTGAAGTCATCAAAAGCAATTATGATAGGGTAAAGTGCATGGCATTTATGAGGCGTTCACCCCTTGGAATGGGCAGTGAGTGGAAATGACCGATTGCTATATCGATAACCTATATTAATTACAATAGGGTCAATCCCATTTTCAAAACCTCCAAGAGCACCCCCCGAAATAGGTAGTTAATGGTTTCCCACAACTGCTAGTGGTACTGCTGAAACATGATAGTGGAAAAAGTGGGGCCCATCCCTCTGATCTCTCCCAAGTGTCATTGAGCCACATCATCTTGATGCTTTTGTACTAGTTCTCTTCCAACTACTCCTTCATGCACCTCCAAGATGGGAACTTCAAGACACATGAAGGTTGTGGGCCATTCCCTCTGTGTGCTACCACTTTTGGTCATGAACGTGGCTACGATAAGGTAGAACCTCCACAACCAATCCATGGCAACCACGACTAAGTCTTCCATCAAACCTATCACATAAGGTTATCCTAATAAACTATAAGACTAAGGCCCTGTCCAACCTCATTGCAACACACTATATGCATGATTTCACCCTTTGAGCATGGATTCATCCATGGATTGGTTGCGATGGATTGGAAAACACCCAGACCTACGCCAAAATTCCTCATGGCCATAAGTGATTTCTAAAGCACACATTGGTACTATCCTCCTGAGCTTACTACAAAGTCTCTCTAATGTGTTCCTAGCCTTTAGATATTCCCCATATAGGGACATGGAATTCCAGGCATGCCCGCGTTGGTGATCCTATGGAAAACCTTGGCTAAGGTATTGCAATGAACTCCTGAAAGGCCCCCATCTCTCCTGCCTCATGCTAGGATCTCCTTGATCCAAAGCAAGCATATAAGAAGCTCCATGGCACTTCTTAGGGGTTTTAGGGACATTTGGCTATTTTGAGGGATGCGCTACCATAAGTACTAGTGCCCCTAAAGCAAGGGCGCATGCTACTGAAAATGCAAGGCCAGGAAGCCTTTATGTAAAAATCAAAGGTTATATAGTTAAGAGAGGAAATCATCCTCAACATCGACACAATGCCACATAACTGTAATATGGCTTGTATCCAACATATGTATACTGACCTCGTCAAAAGATGTTGTCTCCAATGAAATATTACACATTGATGGAAATAGTTCTTATATTAAGTACATTATAGTTTAGTTTTGATATTTACAAATATTTTCAATGTCTTTAGGGTTTGCAGTGTAGGTTATTCATTTGTCATATCAGAACAAATTTATATATTTCATAACCACACCATTTCAATCCAAAAATGTATTACATGTTCATTACACATATACACACCATTTAAATCCAAAAATGAAAATGGATGTTTATTACACATATACACCATTTCAATCCAAACCACAAACACATGTTTAGTGGCTATCCAAATAGTCCAAATTTCCTGCATAAAGAAACCTTACATATCCCCACCTCCTCAACTCTGGAATCCATGTCCCTTTTGGCTTATCCCTTTTTTATATATTTTGAAAAATATCTACATTGCCTTTTCATGAGGAAACTTGGGTTGGGGCTGTCACATAAGAACTTAAGCCCATTAGGTAGTTGTTACACCAGAAGAGTGATGCCCATTAGGGCATTGTTACAACAGGAGAAAAAGGTATAATTTCTCAAACCCATATGATGGAATGATCATTATATCACTGCCAATTAGTTATAGGTCACGGTGTACATTATTTGAGGCACACAAACCATACCTTTTAGGCTATGAAATCCATGCCATTTCGAGTATTATTGAACAATAAAAATATATATGTGAAAAGTTAAAAATATTTAATTGTATTAGTGTTACTTATGAGTAAAAAAATACTCTCCAAGTAGATTCATTCAATTTTGCGTTAGAATAAAGGTTGGCCGTGCATTTTTATGTAGTAGACCAAAATATTGCTTCACTAAAATGCATGCCCATGCTTCATTCTTAATGTTACTTATGAGAAAAAAAATACCCTCCAAGCATAGTCATTCAATTTGTCCTTGGAATGAAGGTTAGGTGTGCATTGTTATGTAGTAGATCAAAATTGCCTTGCTTCACTAAAGTGCATGCCCATGCTTCATTCCTTGGCTAATCTGATTGATTCAAATAGTAGATTGTTTATTTTACTGTTTTACACACTTTTAAATTTGTATATCTTTACTAACAAGTAGAGTGGTAACAATGTTAATTTTATTAAGGCTAGAAGAATTTGTTGTAGATAATTACATTTTAAAACAATTTCAACATTTCCACATTGCATTCACCCCATATCATCATAAGCAATTGTGTAGAAATAATATTAGCAATAAAAATGCAACATAACAATCATAGGTTTGTCATGATATCTCTTTCATAGGTATGTCATGATGTCTCTGTCATAGGACTCAACATAACTCCTTCATATTTCTGTCATAATCATTTTTCTTATCAGAGATAAGAAACCCCAAAGAGGTTGTTGTCATACCCAAGAATTGAGGCCCATTAGGGCGTTGTTACACCACAAGACTGAGGCCCATTACAACGATGTTATACCACAAAACTGAGGCCCATTAGGGCATTGTTACACCACAAGACTAAGGTACAATTTTTCATACACATAGGATGGAATGATGATTATATCGCTTCAAATTAATTACAGGTCCTAGTGTGCATTTATTTGATCCACACAAAACTTAACTTTTACCCTATGAAATCCATGCAATTTTTAGTATTCTTGAACAAAACAAATATATATGTGAAAATTTAAAAATATTTGATTGTATTAATATTACTTATGAGTAAAAAAATTCTCTCCAAGTTGAATCATTAAATTTGGCCTTGAAATGAAGGTTTGGTGTGCATTTTTATGAAGCAAGCCAAAATTGCCTTTCTTCACTAAAATGCACACCTAGGCTTCATTTCTTGGCCAATATGATTGATTTAAATTGTATATTATTTATTTTACTATTTTACACACTTTTACATCATTATATCTTTGCTAACCAGTAGAGTAGTAACAACGTTAATTTTCTTAAGGCTAAAAGTCTTTGTTGTAGATAATTGCATTTAAAACAATTTCAACATTTTCACATTGCACTCACCCCATGTCATCATAAGAAATTATGTAGAGAGAACATTAGAAATAATAATGCAGTGGAACATTCATAGGTATATCATGATATATTTGTCTCATCTAGATCTTTTTCACTTCAAAGTTGCATACAAAATTTCATTTAAAAGGCCATGTAACCATAAGATGCATACATATAAAATAAGTGGAAATAAATGAAAACCATGAGAAGCAAAGACACAAATAATTTGATAATGGAGTTCACCCATTGTAGGCTACGCCTTCGGGCCCTGCTCAATGTGGGGAGGCCTCCTTCATTAATCTTCAGCAAAATCAAATTATATGAATGTACAAAAGACACCTTATACCTCCACTTCTAGGGATGGCTTGAAAATTCACACCTTTTTGGAGGAAATGGACTACACCATTGAATTCCTGGTGAAAAGTCTTGAAAAATGAGTGTAAAATTCACCCCGTTCTACTTCGGTCAAAATATGGACCTCTAGGAATCTCAAAGATTCCCAAAATATCCCTTCTCATGGTTTGACTAGAATTTGGTTGCTCAGATGAAGAATTTGGTCACACCTTCACATTCCTGGTGAAAAACTAAGAAAAATGGGTATAAATTCAACCTGGTTCTAAAAATGTCATTTTCCATGCAGATTCCTACATCAAGGTTCTACCTTCATTTGCTACTCAGATCAGAAAACTGTCTAGATCGTCAGACTCTTGGTGAAATTTTGATTCATTTGAGTATAAACTTGGCATATTTCTAACACTGTGAAAATTTGGCCGCAAGGGAATCTTTTAGGTTCCTTGTATATTTCCTTGTGTCAAGGGTCTGCTCCTCAATTTCCATGTCCACTCAGGGTTTCACTGTGGCTCTGGGTTCCATGTGTGTTGTAGGTTTTAACCTCGTATAGAAATTACCTGCATTCGAATTCTAAAAAATAGAAAATAAACAATGGCGAGAGCATAACACATAAAACAAATATACACAGAGATTTTCCCTTGGATCCCAAAATTGGGGCTAGCAGATTGATTTTTCATTATGTTCATTTCAATGTTACATATATATACATGCCGAAGAATCCATAAACCCCAATCCATTAACCATGGATTAGAACATAAATGTAGTTCCCTTAACCAGATCTACAACATACCATGGACCGAAAACCATCACGCCAAAAACCATGTGCAAAATCCATGTAGGTTTTCCCACCTAATATAGTTGTGGAAAGAATATAACACAACCCAACATTCTCCCACATTTTGTTTTCTTTCCACATGAGGCCATAGGAGAGCTTAGTCATTGATCCAACCCTGCAATGCCCATTGTTTCTCTACACCAAGAGAACTTCTCAGAGCTCACATATTTTGTCAATGCATCTATAGTATTCTTCAAAGTGTCCACCTTTACCAACAACACCTTTTTGTTTTCTAACATATCCGTCACAGAGTGATACTGAACATCAATGTGCTTTGTCTTTGAATGATAAGTAGGGTTATTAGCCAAGAAAATTGCGCTTTGGCTGTTACAGTCTATCCTTATAGCTCACTGTATTAACCCCATATTTTTCCATCTCATCTCCTCCATCAGTAAGGCTGAGACTATTTCATCAAACTGAAAGGCACTTGCATTGCTACCTATTGCAACAACCAGACTATTCCACGAATCTGGTAGAGAACACAACAAACTAATGCACTTATCTTCATCTGAAATTTTAATATCAATAGATAATAACTAGCTTACCATAGTATTAAATGCATTCATATTCTCTGTCACCGACTCTCCATCTTTCATCCTTAGGTTATACAAATTTTTCCGTAGGAACAATTTATTCACCAGAGACTTAGATTGGTACAAAGTCCCTAACTTGTCCCACAAAGCCTTCACCGTAGCTTCCCATAATACATTTAGCAATACCGAATTTGAGACACACAATTGTATTATGCTTTTTGCCTTCCGATCCAAGTTTTTCCATTCTTCATCAGACGCTCCCGTTGGTTTAGTACCTGGACCTACCATGATCCACTGATCTTTATCCACCAATAGATCCTCCATATTGAGTTTCCACAAGTCAAAAATATGACCATTAAATTTCTCGATCTCTATCTTTCCACTGCTCGCCATCTTCTTTCACCATAAGAATTGATCCCGTAGATCTCCAACTGAACAATGTCTACCACAGGTCTGAGCAAAACCCCTCAGTAGCAAAAGCATATGCTTGAAGCCAAAACAACTCCCATACCAAATGTAGGTTTTAACCCTGTACATAAATTACCTGCATACGAATTCTAAAAAATAGAAAATAAAGAATGGCAAGAGCATAACACGTAAAACAAATATACACAAGGATTTTCCCCTAGATCCCAAAACCGAGACTACCAGATTGATTTTTAATTATGTTCCTTTCAATGTTACAATACATATATATACATGTCGAAGCATCCATAAACCCCAATCCATTAACCCTGGATTAGAACATAACTGTAGTTCCCTTAACCAGATATACAAAATACCATGGACCGAAAACAATCACGCCCAAAACCATGTGCAAAATCCATGCAAAAAACCATAGGTAGGCTAGTCTTGGAAATAATATAACACAACCCAACACATGCTCAATTCTCCGATGGTCAAATGGAAAAACAAGTGAGTTTATATAGAACTCAGTGGTTGAAGCTTTCAAAGGTCACCAACTTGGAAAATCAGTTGGTAGAGTTTAAATTAAGGCGACATATTTTGGGAGGTGTCAAGGTCAAACCCTGTGGGACCATTGTTATGGAAGTCAACAGTTGGTGTTTTACATTGAATGGTATGTAATTTATGTGGGGCCATGGTGGCGAGCCAACCCACTTGGCCGGCGTGGGTTCAACACCCACTAGCCTCTATTTAATAACAGTTCGTTGAACCTACCGTGGACAAGGTCTCGGGTCAAAGATGTGAGACCCGACCCACAGTTATTATTTAATACAAAAACCATTGGGGTGGTGGGTTGGTGGCCGACCACCATATTTTATTTTTATTTTATTTTAGTGAACCAACCATTCAAAAATTATTTGACAGAATTTTAGGGTTACTGGATAAATTAAGTAGGGGAAAAATTCACCAGTTCTAATCACCAGAAACCATCACTGTGAATTTCCAAATTGTCTCTTCGTTAGTTTCCGCCAAATTTAGCGGCTCTACTAGATTTCGCTGCCTTCCAAATTTAGTTGGCACACTGCTAACTTTAGCTAATGGGCATGGTTGACCAAAAATTTGATTGGCCATAACTTTCTCATACGATATCATATTGAGGTGTCATTTGCATCAATGGAAATATTGCAATGAGCTCTTTGATATGAATAAATCCAAGGACATTTATTTTTTAGCCTTTCTTGGCCCCTCTTTGATCATTGAGCATTTCTGGAGCCACCCAGATCATTCCTCTCCACTAAGAAGATTTGGGTCCTCCAAAAGCATAAACCTAATCTACAATTTGATGTACTGCCTCATTTGCACAACAAGTGCTTTAACAAGAAACTTGCTTCTCCTTCACCTTGGTATTTCAGATCGATAAATGATGAACCAACGCCTACATTCTATCCAAACTTGTAGTACACTCTTTTCAAAATGCATGTTCTTAATACAAGTCCAATCATGATCCAAACAACCCCATACTTTCCAAGAGTTTATAAAACACTTTTTAGTCAATTTTACATCAAAATCACAACAAAAACCAATACCCAAGCTATCAAAAAAAGGCCAAAAATATCATCATGTTGTATTCATAAGCGATGACAAACACTTCATCACTTTTACAATCATTTTACAACATGTGATTTAAAATATATGGCCATGAAAAGCTACTATATCTAATAAAACCATCTCCCACTCAAAAAAGTGAATGTATCATCTCTTTGTGGTTAATTTTCTTGTTGAACAACTTCAATAACTGGTTCTTGGAGTATCTAACATGTGGCTATCTATTGTTCATCCTTGTTTCAGTGACTCTGATGATTATTTCTCTTCCAAACTTTCTAGACCGTCTTGGAATTCTTATTCCTGGTGTGCCTCTGATGAGAAAAAATACATGTGGAATCCACACTATCACTGGAATGTGGTGAGGTGCTCCCATTATCTGTCATTGGTTGGTCATTGGTTGTCGTGGAGCATTGTCCAATCTCTTTTCTGGCATATTGAAGTCCTACATAACAGGGAAATTCCTTCACTTTGATGGGATTTACAATGCCCAAGCCATTAATGTTGAGGCCGTTTCCTTGATACCCCATCTTCTTCAAAAATTTTGATCCAATTCCTATAGTATGTTTCTCAAAAGTAGCAAAATAATCATCATAAAATGAAAATGAAATTGAAGAATCACTTTTTACCTCAGGCTTGTTATGCTGCAAATTTTCCAAGGCCTTCTCCTTGGCTTGTAACTAATGCTACCACATTTGTTCTCCTCCTCCACTTCCTATAGGAGTCTCCTTAGTTCAACATTATTCACTTGAATTCTTTGGATGATCTCTTCAAGCTCTTGAAGTTATGCACTCTTTGGTTCCCTTCTGAATTTTGGCACAACATCTAGTGAAATCTTTTCCTCAACGCCTAAATCAAAATCCAAGTCAATAGGTCCATCTTCTACAATCCCAAGAGCTACAATATTCATCTCACCACTTGAGTCTAATCCTAGGTAAATCGGTCAAACACCTGCAAATATTGCAGCTGTGATATTCTCATCATCCTCGTATTCAGATTCTTGGTCTTGTTGCATAGTTGCAACTGTCTTCTATTTCTCCTTCCTGCCATTCCTCTTTGGCCTCAATTTCGGATGGAATTTCTAGTAATTTTCCTCATCATGCCATTCTTTTTCACAATGAGTTCAAGAGGGCTTTCCTTCCTTTCTCTTAGCTTTTGTTGTCATCCTTGGGCAATCATCTTTCACATGCTTCCCACTATTGTCAAGATGTACATTCTTCACACTAGCTTCATCAAAAGTCTTAGGTTCATATAATAACAATGCGTTAGGGGAATTTTGAGGTCTAAAATGGGCCTCCTAATAAAAATGTACAACCAAAATAAAATTTATAAGAACCAATATGATTCAAGATGATGATGTCAACCATGGGGGATGATTCACTATTTTTGGAGTAAAAAGTAAAAATACAAAAAATAATAAAACTACTTTTTCAACTCATATTTTGAACTTATCTCCCTAGGTTTTTACTCAAATTTCGAGTTGGAATACTCATTGGATGCAAAATTTAATTCCTCATCCAAGGAGTGCCCATGTTGCATACTTCTGATTGACCTTGCTACACGAATAACAAGAAATAAATGAAAAAATATGATTGCAATAACATTTTTCATGTATTTATCATTTTTCGTGTAGGAGGGCCCATCAAAAGTATGAAACATGGGTACTCCTTGGATGAGGAATCAAATTCCACATCCAATTAGTGTTGTCACTCGAAATTTGAGTAAACCCATACTAGGGAGATAAGTTGAGAATACGAGTTGAAAAAAATAGTTTTTTCTTTTTTCCCTCTAAAATTTGATGATGTAATCTAATCTTATTGGATTATTTCCACTATTATTTTATAATTTCCTTAGGAGGCCCATTTTAGACGTAAAAATTCCCCTAATTAATGACTCAAATAACTATGCAAAGATTTAGTATATTTCATCAACGTCTCAAGAGAGTCTAGTTGAACATTCAATGCTAATGCTTGTTTCCTAAACTCCTTTGTAAAATTTTGAACATATAAACTTTAATTTGTTTCAAATGTTTCTATTCCATCATAGCCTTCTATTTGCAACCCAGTGGATAAAACTATCCACTTAAAGAAGAAACAAACTTAGACCAAGATGAAAGAAATTTACGACTACTCTTACCGCCTTTCTCAACTTGCCTTCCCACGAGACGATAGCAATTCCACTCAATTGAGGGGATGCTAACTGGATCATGGCTTCATCCTCTTTAATATGTTGTATGTGGATTTATACTTCAACTTATCTAATCCAATTATATAAATTTTTTTCATTAGATTCTCCACTAAACACAGGCAAATCAAACTTGACATCCAACTTGAAAAAGGGATTTTTTTGAGATTTTCTACCTCTAGAATGATGAGAAGAGGAGGAAGAAGAAATTTCAATGGAAGATGGAGAGGGAGGTTCAGGAGGCGCTCCTCCTCCTCCTTCATGATTCAACAAGGCATGATCATCTAGTCCTTCTTTCTTCTCTGGTTTCAACATTATCTTCTCATATTCTGCAAACAATTTATCCACTTTTTCTGCCATGGCATAGAATGCCTTGCGACAATTTCGCTCTTCCTCCAAGAAAGCATCTTCATCTACCATTTTCCTTCTTCAAGATGCATGCCCCACTTCTGTATCAAAGGACTTAAGTTTTACTTCACCACTTTTGAGCTTTTCCCTAGTTATCATACACTTGCAATTCACATCAACAGAAGACCCTCTCTGATACCAAACTTGACCTGGATCTTTTCACTTCAAAGATGCATACAAATTTGCATTTAAATGGCGTGTAACCATAAGATACATACACAAAAGAAGTAGAAATAAACAACAACCATGAGAAGCAAAAACACAAAAAAGTTGATAACAAAGTTCACTTAGTGTGGGCTATGTCTCCAGGCTTGGCTAAATGTGGGGATGCATCTATCATTAATATTCAGTGAAATCAAATTACATGCATGTACAAAAGACACCTTATACCTCCACTTCTAGGGATGGTCTAAAAATACACACCTCTTCTAAAGAAATGGACTGCACCATTGAATTCCTAGTGAACAATCATGAAAAATGAGTGTAAACATGACCACTTTCTGCTTGAGTCAAAATATGGACCTTGGGGAATCTCAAAGATTCCCTAAAGATTCCTTCTCATGAATTGACTGGAATTTGGCTTCTCAAATGAAGAATCTGATCACACGATTGTGTTCCTAGCAAAAAAATGAGAAAAATGAGTATAAATTCGGCCCTGTTATGAAACTACCATTTTTAGGCCTCCGAGAAATCTTTCAGATTCTATGCACATTCTTGTGTCAAGGTTCCAACTTCATGGTTCCTCCCTCAACATTCTGTCTCTGGAAAATCCACTGCTCAAATAAAAAAATCATCTCCACCATCAGATTCCTAGCAATATTCTTATTCATTTGAGTATAAAATTGGCATATTTGTCACAATGTGAAAATTTGGTAGTAAGGGAATCTTTTATATTCCTTGCATCTTCCCCAGCGTCAAGGTTTTTCCCCTTGGTTTCTGTGCCCACTTAGGGTTCCACTGTGGCTCTGGGTTCCATGCATGCTCTGTTCTCTTATGGTTGAATGGAAAAAAATACTTTATAGAGTATTTCGATGGGCGAAGCTTTCAAAGATTGTCACCTTGGAAAATTAGTTGGCAGAGTTTAAATTAAAGTGACATATTTTGGGAGGTCCAGGGGTCCAACCTTGTGGGACCCCCGTTATGGCAATCAATGGTTATATTTTTATGTTGAATAGTATGTATTTTATGTGGGGCCGCTTGTGGCGGGCTGGCCCACCTGACTAGTCCAGGTTCAACACTTTCTGACCTTTATTTAATAGTGTTCCATTGTACATGCCATGGGAGTGGTCTTCGGTTAGAGCCATGGGACTCAACCCATGGTTATTAGTTAATAAAAAAAATAGTGGGGGGAAGCATTGGTGGTCTGCCACCCTATTTTTTATTTTATTTTATTTTATTGAACCAACCATTCAAAAATTCATCGGTGAACTTTTAGGGTTATTGGAAAAATTAAGTAGGCAACAAATTCACTAGTTCCAACTGCCAGAAACCATCATTGTGAAGTGCCAAATTTTCACCTCGTTAGTGGCCACCAATTTAGCAGCTCTGCCATATTTAATTTTCTTTCAAATTTAGTTGGTGCTCTGCTAACTTTAGTTAATGGGCTTGGTTGACTAAAACTTTGACTAGCCATAACTTTCTCATATGATTTTGTATTGAGATGTTATTTATGTTGTTGGAAATCTTTAGATGAGATCTTCGATATGGCCCTAGTTTCATGGAAATCCAAGGACTTTTATATTTGAGATTTTTATTTTTGAGACATAGAATACATGCAAAAATATTGGGGGGTCTTCGCCCATCACCCATCGAGGTTCTCCTCCCTTGAAGAGGGAAACCAGAGAACATTTCTAGAATTTTCAAATCAAGTCTTGTGAAATGCATCATCAGAGCTAAGCCCACTATAGAATTCATCATAACAATGTTTAAGCTAAACCCACTATAGAATTTGACCCATTAGGCCAATTATCGTTATGACAACACAACTAATCTAATAGCAAAGTAATTTTTATTGATGACTCATTGGAACGATATCTAGGAAGCAGTGCACGATGCTTCTAGAATATATCCTCTAGGCAATTTCTAACTGGGGAAATATGTACTTGTCTTAGATGGATCCTGGAATTTAGCTTCTCTAATGGAATATTTTATAGACCAACCAATAATATCTTCTACATTCGATAATATTGACAGTGCTCCAAACACTGAGAAGGTTCCCCAAGACTGTCAGACTCAATCTGGGATACTATTCCACATATATGTCTTACTTGTACACATTCCAGTATCCATAAATGGACCAAATTCAAATCCCTAGTTGGTGACCAACCATAGAAATTGCATAAATCACTTTCATAGTACTAACTTACTTCCCCCGCCAACGGTCCACATTCTCGACTAATATCTCGTACCAATTGGGAGACCAGGGATCAAATCCAAATGCACCTCTGATTAAAAGTAGCAAGGAATAGATGTTACCTTAACAAGTGTATATGAGACATTCTCTACTTCCTTCTTCCAATAATGTATAGCTAATATCCTAAGAAAAATCATAACAGGGCAATATAAATCTTAAGTGTAATTGTTAACAGACCCCACTTATAGCGACCTTGAATAGACTACACAACACCAACAACATATGCACTAGAATATACTACAATTTATCTAGCTGCATCCACAATTCCATCCTATTTTACCTCCCTCATACCTATTTTCATCTAGGCCAACCCCTTCCAACTTATTTCCACCCACTTGCTCAATGAACCACCTTATAAGTGAATTGTTCTTAACCTTGTCATTTATATTTTGCACTTTTTCTATGATGTATCCACGGAAGTAAATTGCATTTATTCCAATGACATCACCATTATATACTGCACCATTTACATTTACAACCATAAAACCATATGACATTCTCCAATATCATCTTAAGCTTAAGGGATTATGAACTTACTATTATGCTCATTCCATTATGTGGGAATGAAAATTAGAAATTGATATGGATGCCTTATACAAATTTTTTGTAAATCCTAAATACAAAAAACTTGTAGAAAACTTCGGCTCACTAGCACTTTTAAATTGCTTCTCTTGAAATTTCTTTATAATATGTAGTAAATTTGGCTTGAGCACTATAAAAATAGTGCACTCCAAATAAATTTAACACTAATTCTTACTTATAATCATAGACATATATAAAATTGTACCTCGAGGATTCTTAGTCAACACATATTCTCCCTTGGTCTCACATTTTGCATGAACTATGGTTTGCAAGAGTCTAACACCACTATGCTACCATGATGTTTTAGCACCAAACTTACGCCTCAATACTTCCTTGAGGTTTTAGCATCAAACTTACACACATAAACCACCATTTAGAAGTAGTATTTCACACGATAGCAACAAAACCACAACCTATGCACTGACCATTGCAACGCAGAGTTCTGCCAAGTATAATGTGCCTGCTTAGTAATTTCTCTTCTTTCCTACTTTTCAAATGCCGACATCGATGAGGGAAATGAGTAGAAGTGCACTTGCTGAAGACCCAAACAACTAAAAGAGTTCACTCACCGACAACATATCAACATCAATATGTTCAAGAGAATTCCTCCTCAAACTCTTCTCATTTACCATAGGGATTTCAACATCCATTGTTTGTTGCACCCTGCCACATATCCAAGTTTTTTGATTTTTCCATTTTCCTGATTGCTGGCTTACTTTCATGAATATAAGATTCAAAACTAATTTACACCCTTTTATGATAAAATATATTGTCTTCATTCTCCTTACCTATTTATATTCAAACCCTAACTAGGCCAATTGACCAAATATTAAACCCTAAAATAAACCCTCAAACCCTAGGTGTTATCTCTTTATCTATCCCTTGGCAACATTTAAACCTAATTAATCCTAAAATAAGGTCTTCCAACCTTTACTTATAGTGTTTCAACCAATAAAATACAAGTTTTAACTATTAAAATTCAAGTTTGGTTTTTCTTAGACCATCACCTTGTTCCCAAATATTCTCGATGTGCATTTATGCACAAAAGCCCTGACTTTTACCCTTTGAAATACATGTAATTTGGAGTGTTTTTGAAAAACACAAACATATAGGCAAAATGTTAAAAATATTTAATTTTATTGATTCTACCTACGAGTAAAAAAAATACTCTTTAAGTTGAACCGCTCAATTTGGCCTTGAAATGAAGGTTGGGCATGCATTTTTGTGAAGCTGACCAAAATCGTCTTACTTCACTAAACTGCTCTTCCAAGCTTCATTTATTGGCCAATATTATTGATTCAAATTCTATATTGTTTATTTAATTATTTTATACAATTTTTAATTGTTATATCTTTACTTTGAGCTTAAATATTTATACTTCAGATTTCATACAACATTTTAATTTTTGCTTCGACGTGCCTTATGTGAAAGTTATGTATAAGTGGGAAACATAGTTATGTATGATAATTTATACACATGATACAAGGTCAAATCCTAATTTTAGGAATTTTCCAATAATGTCCCATTTCAAATTTTACTACCAAGAGTGTAATTGGTTTTGCTTGGGAGTGCATATTTGTTTTGATTGTGATCATTGACATATATGATCAATTGTTATTTTGGCATACTTGGATTTTAGTGTATAGCATTTCCTTTATGAAAATTACTATGCTATGTTGCATAAAATGGTTTTATATTTAGGTTGGAATGATCATTATCACACAGTCAATTAAGTACAAGTCCTGGTGTGCATTTATTTGAGGCACACAGACCTTGAATTTAACCCCACAAAATTGATCCGATTTGGCATATTCTTGCACAACATAAATGTATATGTGAAAATTTAATGTTAATTATGAGTACAAAATTACTCTCCAAGTTGAATCATTCAATTTGGCCTTGAAATGAAGGATATGCGTGCATTTTTGTGAAACAAAACAAAATCTCCTTGCTTCACTAAAATGCACGCCCAAGATTCATTTACTGGCCAATATGATTGATTGAAATTGTATATTGTTTATTTAATGATTTTACACACTTTTGTATCGTTATATCTTTACTTTTAGCTCAAATATTTATATTTCAGATTTCATACAACATTCTAAGTTTTTCTTCGACTTGTGTTATGCGAAAGTTGTGTATAAGTGGGAAACATAGTTATGTAGGATATTTGTCATAGATGATGTAAAGTTATATCCTAAGGTTAGAAATTGTCCAATCATGTCCCATTTCAAATTTCATTCACGAGAGTTTAATTGGTTTGGCCTAGGAGTGCATATTTTTTCCAACTATGATCATTACCAGATATGATGAATTGTTATTCTAACATACTTGGATTTGAGTGTATAACATTTCCTTTATGAAAACGAATAAGCTATGTTGCATAAAATGGTATTATATTTAGGTTTAAATTATCATTATCACATAACCAATTAATTACAAGTCCTTGTGAGCTTTTATTTGAAGCACAAAAGGCTTGAGTTTAATCCTACAAAATCGATCCAGCTTGGCATATTCTTGTACATAAAAAATTTCTATGTGAAAAATTAATGTTAATTATGAGTATAAAAATACTCTAAAAATTGATTTATTCAATTGGGCCTTGAAATGAAGGTTGGGCATGCATTTTTGTAAAGTAGACCAAAATTGTATTTCTTCACTAAAATGCACACCAAACTTCATTTATTGGCCAGTATGATTGATTCAAATTGTAGGTTGTTTATTTAATTATTTTACACACTTTTGAATTATTATATGTTTACTTTGATCCTTAAATAATTCTTCTTCAGATTTCATACAAGATTCAAAGTTTTGCTTCAACTTGCATTATGTAAAAGTTGTGCTTAGGTTTTTCTTCAGCTTGCTATTGGGTAGAACGGTTGTACTTTTAATTCAGGGCAATAGTTTCAACTCTTCACATTAATTATCAATTCGAGTAGGTTTTGTTATTGCAAGTCTATTATGAAAAATATATGCACGGGAAAATGATGACTTATGCTAATGAATCTCAAACTCAATCATTGTAATGACACTCTCAACAATTCAATATTATGGCTATTACACTCTCAAACCTTGTTCACACTCTCAAGAAATAATCACACAATGCAGAATAAAACCAGTTTGTCACACTATCACTCTTATTCAGAAAAGAAGAGCACTCTTCGAAACCATTCTCTTAATAAATACTAAAACACACATTCAAATGAAATAAACACACCATCAAACTATAAAAAGAGTTAAATAACTGTCACAGTAACAAAAGGACTGGTCCAAGTCCTATGCTATTACATAATATAGAGGTTATGATTATGTAATCATTAAATCATCAACAAAATTAATAATAATAGTAACAATAATCACACATGAATTATAAATTAGTGGAAATAAATCAAGCAACTATAGTACCTTCCTAACTATTGATCCCTACTAAGAAGGAGGGCCCTTCCTTCCTAGCAAGGGCTAGTACACTATACAACACACAAGCTAGTTAATAGAAAGGTATGGTGCCATTCCACAATTTACTAACATTTATTATAATTGTTGCATGTTTTAGATCATTGGAATGACATCTTAGTTGTAACTAAATTGAAATCATATTATGGTATATATGTGCACTTTGATATGATGTAATATGATTATGGTTCCATTTCATCATTTCATATGTTGTAATATTATAAATATAACAGTATCACATTAAATAAAAATAATGTAAACCATCAAACGAGAACTGTAAACTCAAAATGAGAATTCTAGCAAAAAAACTCCAAAAAACTTGAAAAAATACCCTAAAAATTAAAAGTGTTGATATTAGAATAATGCTTTTTTTGTAATGTAAATTTTCAATATTTTTTTAAAATGACAGTAAAATCCAACAAAAACCAGTTCTTTTTGTGCAAAAATCACTTTGAAAATGAAAAGTGTTGATGTTGAAATAACATCTTATTTTTTTCGAGGTAAATTTTCAACGTTTTTTAGCAAAGGAAAAAATATAATGACTCCTAAAAACCTTAACTTCCAACAATTTTTAGGCATAACATTAAAGATAAAATATCACATCTATGAAAAGCCTTAAAATTTCAACAATTTTTAGCCATGGCATTAAAGATAAAATACTTATAGCTATTTTTAACTTAGCATTACAAATAAAATATCATGACTTAAAGAAACCTGAAAATTTTAATAATTTTTCAACCATGGAATTAAAACCAAAGATCATGACTATAGAAAACCTTAATTTTTCAACATATTTCAACCATGGCTTTACAGAAAACTTTTATGGCTATTTTTTTTTCAATGAGCACCTGAATGAAAGAGTCATTATACCAAGAATAATTTATTTTTTAAATGTTAAAAGTATAATTATTTTAAAATCTTAGCCTAAGAAAACTTGACGCATTGCAACAAAAATTTAAAAATCAGCTATCAAATTGGTACACAATGTAGCTGAACTCGACCCATTGTAATGAAAACATAAAAACCAACTGTGAAATTGACACATTGTGGGGTGAACTTCATCCATTATAAAAAATAATTTAAAATCAATTCTTAAATTGACACATAATGAGATCAGGTTGCTAGTTGAGGACCAATACAAACCCTACAGAAAAAAAATAATATACAAATAATAATAAATAATATATAAATAGAAGAAAATGAAAAATACAAAACAAAACAAAAGATAAAAGATAAAAAAAAAGGTAAAAACTAAAAAAACACACAAAATTTTAAAAATAATAACAAATAAACAAAATATGTGTTAAAACAAAAATAAAAGAAAAAACATGACCTAAACAAAGAAAATAAAAATTAAAACATTGAAACAAAACAAAAAATTAAAAAAATAAATAACAATTTTTTTTTTTTTAAACTTGACCAAAAAAAGAAAAAACATATAGAAAAAAGACAAAAAGTAAATAAAAAATTTCAAATATAAAAAATGTAAAAAAAATAAAGAATTAAATGAAATGGTGAATGAGAAAAAGGAGAGGAAGGTGAGCCTTCCTTCTGTAATTGCACAATGAAGCCTTGGTGAAGGCAAAGACCGGGCTAAGGTTGGCCTGACTCACCGACGGGCAACTGAAAGCAAGTAAGTCGATGAAATGCATAGCGACCCTAAGTGGTAGAAGAAATGATAAACAATTCATGGAAAACATGAATGAAATATTCAACAAACAAATCAACATGCATGTGGTTGAGGCAGTTCACCGGTTGGGCAAATGTCCATGTAAAATAGTTTCATGCATGCAATAGCAATGAGATAACAACAAAAAATGAAACAAAGCTAGGAAAATCTAGAATAAATGTAAATGGCAACAGGTGTTCAAAAAAATCAAGCAAACAAGACTCACACAAGCGAATACACAAAAAGTGAAAGAAATGCAGCACAATGCATGGGAAGCGAGCTTATCCCAAAATAGCTGATCTGAATGTGCTGCCTACTCGTAGATGTGATGTGGGATGTCATAGCTACAAGCTTGATGTGAGGAATGAGCTTTGCAACATCTGGTTGATGAGTTTTGATAACATCGAGGTTGTGACGTGCATGCCACAAATCTAGGGGAAGCGACACTTGATGGGAGGTTTCTTAATTTCTCCTTGCATGTAACCTCAAACTACTAAACATAGATCCCTGAGACAAGGGATTCCTTTGCATGCTGACTTGCGAGAAGCAACCTATGCATGCAAGTATGTTTTTCTTAGTCCCGGTGGGAACCGATCAGCTCAGCTGCACATGCAAGCAACTGCTCGATTTCTAGAGAAAAATGAGCATTTCTGGCTAGGAGCTGGGCTGGATGCCCAAGGGGATTATGCAATTTTTGGGCCCAGCATCTGGCTATTGCCCAGATTTGTGCAAATCCTAGGCTGAACAACTTGTTGATGGGAAAAATTACACAAATCTTGCTGAGAGGGTTGGCTGGCAGGATTACACAATACTGGAGCCCAACAGATTATCAGAGAGGATTGCACAATTCCTGGAGGGAAGGCTGGTTGCCCTCCAAGAATGAGCAATTTTCAAGGGGAAGCTTCTCAGCCTATAGCTGGACCAAGTCCGGGTAAGAAGTCTGTGAGGGGAATGTATCAACTATGATTGAGAGGCTGCCTTGGAGCAAGGAAGACACTAAAGCTTGAGGACTTGATGAAGCAAGGAAAGCTATTGTGAAGGTTGGTAGGGAGGCTCCAAAATAGGCTAAGGAAAAATTTTGGAGGGTGTTGTAGCCACTACAACACTTGGTGACGCACTGGTAGAACTCCAGCTCTCTGAATGGACCTTGTTCATGAAAACAAGTCTTACACATTTGGAAGTATTGTTCAATTCTTAGCTCATCTTGGCTTCACACTAGCTTGATGTAAGATGTAGCATCGACCAGGCTCTTGGTCGATTGACACACATTCCAAGCCAAGGAAACATAGTTTTTTTGATTTGGGTTGAGGGGTATATAGGTGCATAAGCAATATAGTCATCAGAGTCTTAGTTTCATCTCTGGTGTTGCTCCACTACCAACAGGCCTGGACAGTGCCCTGGTGGAGTCACATAGGAACACAAGCATGGCTCCGCTGCTAGTGAGCCTGGTCAGTGTCCTGATGGAGTTACTTGTATCTCCTCCCTACATAGGAGGCCTTTCTCTTCTTCATTTTTCATTTGTAATTTTTGACTTTTCATTTTTTTCATTTTTCATTTTCACTGTGCATAACACGTATTCATTTCAGAGGCAGAAGAAGGATCCCGGCGGATTGAGAGAAGAGAAGGTTGTTCCAGCAGAGAAGTAGTTTATTATACTCTGACATGCCTATTAAGGTTTCCCCCCTCACCTTACTCTACTTGGATGAGCTGACAAGGGTTAACCCAAAAACAATCGACTAGAGAAGGTGACAGTGGTTAGTGCGCGAGCGTTGTGTTTACACTAAGGTTCACTTCTAAGAGTACATATTTTCCTTCAATGTATCATGGACTAAGAGTAACAAGTTCATCATACAGAGGCAAGATGAGAAATAACCAAGTAGTCATAGTTGTACGAGCCCTCTTGTACTTTACCCAGCGTGTTTCATGAATGACACATGGTTTCATGCAAACTAACCTATGAATGAAACAAGCAAACGAACTGGAAGTCAACAAAGCAAAGAAAGAGCATAAGAAAAAATGGAAGGAAAGTAAGTAAACAAACAAGCAAACAAAGCATGTAATCAAACAAGCATGCAAGTAAACAACTGAAATAAAACACTACTCCTACTCCTACACTAATGGTGCATGGGCCTAATCACGTGAAGTGATACTGCTAATGCAGCCACCGACACATTGCTAGAGCCATGTTGGTGAAGGCTTGGTCCATAAGTAACCCAATCGTGCGGACCAGCATACAAGAAAGATATAACAGTGAAGACAACCACACTTCATGTTTCAAAATTCCCATGGGACATAAGTGAGTGCATGTACATGATGGATAGTCTGTGGACTTATCATGGTGTTGTGTGAAACTACTTGCAACTTTGAAGCACAACCACACTCTTGAATGTGACATGCAAGCAAATGAAAGAAACAAAGATAACTTACGTTGCGCACAAGTGCTTGCAATATATGACTCCTCCAATGCATGAGCAATGGGGTTGTGTAGCTCAAGTGGAGGAAGTGTAATCTGAGTGTTAGACTAATCTTGAGTGCATACAGATGAGTGATGAGGAGCCTTGAGTGTTTTAGCAATTTCCTGATTGGAAGCAAAACCAACCTCAGGAATTTGAGGGCCTGACATAGCCATCAACTTGAGTTGAAGTTCCTTGATGGCCTGTGGGGTTTCAACTTCGTTGACAAATGGATCTTTGTAGACCAGTGGCTTAGACGGATTAACAACGAGTGAATCAACATCATGATCAGATGATGAGGTGAAGAGATCACAACAACCATGATCGGAAAATTCAGGATGTTGGTTGACATCCTCATGATTTGAAGAATCACATATAGGGGTAGATGAGAAGGAAGGATGTTCACCCTATGCATTTCCAGAAAGAGCAGATGAAAGATCAAGTAGATTTTCAATGAATGATTGGTCCTATGCATTGTTGGATGATGGGCTAACATACGGTGTGTCCTGTGAAATATCAACAATGGGTGCATCCGTAGATGAAGGCACACATGCAAAATCATGGATGATAGGTTCACTAACGATGTTAGGAAAGAACAGAGGGGGCTCAGACAGAAGGGAGTCATCATTCTCCGAGTGTTGATTCTCAAGCTTTCACTCATACTCTTCATGAATGACAGCGCATGTTGGTTGTGCAACACAAAATCTGTCAGTGGGTTGTTCCTCATTCACAACAAGTGAATAGTCCAGAATGGACGAACACAAGACAACATCATCTGGAGGAACACCTGGTGCAAAGATGGAGGTCGAAAAAAAGAATGCATATGAGAACTCGAAGGACTCACAAAAAAATCTACACGAAAATTGTGTGGAGTGATGTTGGGAGGGTGTGAAGGTTGAACAGGTGTGTGAACATGATCCTCAACATCACAGGGCGATGGTGGAATTGTTGAATGAGAGGGAGGTAGACAGTTTGTTGAGAAAGTGCCTACTCCAACATGAGATTGTGCAGTTCCATTAATGAATAAGGTTGAGTGAGGCTTGATCTCAAGATTTCTCTTGGGATGGGAAAATTTCTTAAGGAAATACGTGAACTAGTCCCAATGATAAGAAAACTTCATTTGGCTCCTCGGAGCTTGAAACTGCAAGTCATAGAAGTGCTACCAAAAATCAATAACAGATTCATGTGGAGCCCTCTGTTGCTGTAACAATTTTTGATCAAGATGGTCTGGATCAAAATGATAGAACATGTCTTAAATAAGATCATAGAAGTGCTCACATGAGCACACAGTGTCAGTTGGTAGGTTGAGCACCCAACGAAATGGAGATTCACGGAGTGTGTATGCAAGAAGTAGACCGACCTGTTTGTCAATAAAATCATCTTCCTCATAAATAATGGAAAGAAAGTTATGTAAGTGCTCAGGCGAAGCCACTTCACCTTCACCATCATACGCGTGTGTGGACAAGAGATTAAAAAGCTTCCCCGAGATGGAGACATATTCATGATTCAAAAAATACCTCAAGGGAAGAAGAATTCAAGACTCTAGGAAAGATATGTAAAGGTTCAAAACTAGATGAGAGGACACTTCTTGTCATTAGTCCCTCTTTCTAGCACCAGAAATGTTGATGGTGCTGGACTCGCCAACATGTCAAGGGGATCTCCTTGATAAAAAGTCCCAATTAGACCTCAAACCAGTTGGTGTAGGAGTCCCAGTAGTGGTTCATAAGGTAATGCTTTGGTCGCGATGTCACACAAAGGAAAGTAAAATAACTCTGTCAGTAGCAAGGATGTGACTGATGCAGTGATTTAAGGAATGAGTATGAGAGGTTCCAACACTTCAAAGGGAGAGGAAGGTGAAGGTGAGTTCTAGGTTGAAAGGGATGAGTCCCAACTTAGATAGGAACACACAACACAAAGGACATGCACAACTTCTGGTAGAGCAGTCGACACAGATGCGACAATCACAACATACAAGGTAAGATGATATGAACAACACTCATGGATCAGTCTGAGACGAGTGTGACGGTTGATATAACCAAGTTCATGAGAAAGATTTGTCTGATGCCCGGTAGAGCAGTCAACACGGATGGTGACAACATTAATAACATATGCAACACATTAACAACAAGATTCATATAATTTCGTACAAATCAATTCATACACAAGTACGTATGCTAAACAACATATATCATTAAGGCAACCAGAACAATCAAAATACAATAACAAAACATGCATGAAAATGTGTTGGCTCTTATTATAAAAGAAGTGTAAGTCAAAATCATACAATACACCATGTAAACCTACTAGCCCCATGAGTGGAACGTTACAACCACATCCACCTACTCCTCCAAAGAGATGTACTAGCTTCGTGCAGTGGAGAAGCCAAGGCGGATTACAATACTGTCCAAGCCTTCTTCAAGATAGTCTTAATGGAAGCTTGGCCAACAAAAACCATATACAATGAGTTATGAGGGACTATTTATAGCAAAGGGTGGGGTGACCCTTGACATTCCCCTTTGTGACAGTTCAACTACCCTCATGACTCTTCGCCTACTCTATGATTGTTACATCCAACTGTTGACACTCAACTTACACTTGACATGACTCATCATTACAATGCACATGTACTCATGTGAGACAACATGGCTTGAGCAAGCATTGTAATACAACACTGACATCCAGTCCACTGTGATGAGACCAACTCTTTGACATGCTTGTGATGGTGAAGGTGGTGAGCTGATGCCAAGCTTGGTTGTTCATGATGAAGTGCATGCACCTCATGGTGACATCTTGCTGAAGCGAACCCTTAACTCCATTGCAACTAGTGCATTGGTTCGACCCCTTCATCCAACTCGTCTACAAACATGTGCATAGTCTCCTTGGGTATGGTTGAACTGGCAACACACGGATGCATAGTGTTCATGCTAATCTTCAAGTGTGTGCTAGTGGTCGTGCGCATCAACTTGCCGAAGTACATGTTCAGCCCCAGTTGGATTTGCTTCTTGTCTTCACCTTGGTGAGTGTGTTGAATGGATTAGATTACATGCGTGCGTTTAATGACATGCATGCTGCTATATCCCTTTCATGCGATCAACAACATTGCTCACCATGTTTTATCTGTGTCAACCACTCGGAATATCCTTAACTCGTACTAGCATAGTTTCATCCGCGAGTGCATGTTGCACCCACTGCTATTCCTGTTCCTGCTACAACTCATTGGACTGTCTCTGTAGCTTCATGTTCTTCCAGAGTTGTTGTTTAAACACATGCAACTCCTTCTTTGTTCCATCTATTGGGTGTGGAGCCTGATTATCTTCTATATCAAAAGTACCACCACATTGGACCCCAGTTCAAAATAGGGGTGGCAACGCCGCCCGTAAAATATTCGCTGCAGGGGGGTCCAGGGGGGGCTGCTGCGCCCCTAAAATATTCGCTGAAGGGGGGGTCCAGGGGGGGCGGCTGCGACCTTTGGGAGCCCCCCCCGGTGGGGGGTTTGCCCCCGAAGCTAAAAATAGCTGTAAAATTTCCTTGTAAAAGTATAGTAATTTCTAGTCAATCTGGGCCGTTCATTAGGCGGATGATCTGACGGTAGAACTTATGTTTAGTTTAAGGTTTTTTGCCCTAGAAGGCAACCCCTCTCTTTGTATGAGGGCATTGTATTTGAGGCTGTGAGATAGATGTGTATTCTGTGTGAGCGAGAAACAGAGAGGTGAGACTGTGAGAGAAGACATAGGATATTACAGCGGATTTGTTGTAGGTTGCATCTCTTCATTTTGGTGGATAATATAAAGGAAGGACTGGCTATTCAAGGTGGACGTAGCCCAAACTGGGTGAACCACGTATATCTGTGTCTCTCTTGTTTTGTGCGTTTTCTATGTTTATATTTCTGCAATATTTTATGTGTTTCATTGCTCCGTAATATATATAATATTCTGACAATTGGTATCAGAGCCGAAGGTCTATTTGGCTGATAAACTTGCAGGAAAGAAGGGTTCCTAGTTTGAGTGGGAGCAATGGCGGAAAATGGTAAGTTTAGGGTCGAGAAATTTAACGGCCAAAACTTCTCGCTGTGGAAGATGCAGATGGAGGATTATCTATATCAGAAAGATCTATACCTACCATTGGGCGGAAAATCAAAGAAGCCGACAGATATGGAAGATGAAGAATGGAACCTTCTCGATAGAAAGGCACTTGGAACAATACGGCTGTGCCTTGCAGCGTCGGTCGCCTTCAACATTTCGAAGGAAACAACGACAGAGGGTTTGATTAAGGCGTTGGAGCAACTATATGAAAAACCCTCGGCCTCAAACAAGGTATTTCTTATGAAACGATTATTTAATATGAAGATGTCGGAAGGTCGATCTGTTGCAGATCATTTAAATGATTTTAATACTGTTACAAGTCAGTTATGTTCTGTAGGGGTAAACTTTGATGATGAAGTTAGAGCTCTGTTATTCTTGTGCTCATTACCAGAAAGTTGGAATGGTTTGGTAATGGCCATTAGTAACTCCGTTTCTGGATCTAGTACTTTAAAGTTTGATGACGTTGTCGGTGCTATCCTTAGCGAGGAAATGCGACGGAAAAGCTCCGGTGAGACATCGGGAAATGCTTTGAGTGCAAAGTCTAGAGGAAGAAAAATGGAAAGAGGAAAGAGCTCAGGATATCGCAGTAAATCAAGGAAAGGCAGATCCAAGTCCAGATCGGGGATAGTGTGCTGGAAATGCGGAAAGAAAGGACACCTAAAGAAAGACTGTAGATCTCCGAAGGGAAAAGAAGGAGATTCACAGCAAGAAAACAATCATGAAGCAAATGTGACAGGTGAGGTGTTACAAGATGCTTTGATTCTTTCTTTCGAAAATATTACTGATTCCTGGGTGGTAGATTCAGGGGCCTCATTCCATGCCACACCTGATAAGAAATACTTTCATGACTATGTTCAAGGAGATTTTGGACAAGTTCGTTTGGGTGATGATAAACCCTTTAAAATTGTTGGAATGGGTAAGGTTCTTGTAAAACAACAGAATGGAAACCAATGGCTACTAAAGGAGGTAAGGCATGTTCCAGATCTAAAGAAAAATCTGATTTCAACAGGGCAGTTAGGCGTTGAAGGTTGTGTGACAACTTTCACAGATAAGCTTGGAAGGTCACCAAAGGAGCCCTGGTAATAGCAAAAGGCGAAAAGGTTGGTACATTGTATTTATGCAATGGTATTTCTAACTCTGTTAATGCTTTAACTTCCAAAGGAGCAGATGCAGGATTATGGCATCATAGGCTTGGACACATGAGTGAAAAAGGGATGAAGATTCTTCACTCAAGGAATTTGTTGCCGGGTTTGAAGAATGTTGATTTGGACTTCTGTGAGAATTGCATTTATGGAAAACAGAAGAGAGTCAGATTTCTCAGAGTTGGGAAAGAAAAGAAGAATGAAAAATTGGAGCTTGTGCATACAGATGTATGGGGACCTGCTCAGGTATCATCTCTCGGTGGCTCTCGTTATTATGTTACTTTTATTGATGATGCAACTAGAAAAACTTGGATTTATTGTATTAAGAATAAATCTGATGTATTTAATACTTTTAAGAAATGGAAAGCTTTGGTTGAGATTGAGATAGGAAAGAAATTGAAGTGTCTTAGATCAGACAATGGAGGTGAATATTGCAGCAAAGAGTTTGATAGGTACTGTTCAGAGCATGGAATTCACAGAGAGAAGACAGTTCCAAGAGCACCACAAGAAAATGGTGTGTCAGAAAGGATGAACAGGACAATCATGGAGCGTGCAAGGTGCATGAGATTGCATGCAGGATTGCCTTTACAGTTTTGGGCAGATGCTGTAGATACTGCTGTTTATCTAATAAACAGAGGGCCTTCAAGTTCCTTGGATGGTGGTGTTCCAGAGGAAGCATGGACAGGTAAAAAGGTAAACTACTCTATTTTAAAGCCTTTTGGTTGTGAAGCCTTTGTCCATATTGATAAAGAAAAATAGAACAAATCTTGAGGCAAAGTCAAAGAAATGTACCTTTATTGGATATGGTGTTAATTATTTTGGTTATCGCTTATATGATTATGAAAATCACAAATCATTAGGAGCAGAGATGTAATATTCAATGAAAAGGTCTTGTATAAGAATCAGTTGTAGGAAAAGAAACAGGAAAAAGAAAACAAGGAATACACAGTTCTTGATGAAATCACTGAAAAAGTAAAGGTGCCTGAAAAATAATAATAATCAACAACCACAACAGCAGCAACCACCACAACAGCATCAGGCACCCCAAACACCTGAAAGCGGTGTTAGAAGATCTACCAGGATAAGTAGACCCCCTGAAAGATACTCTCCTTCATTATATTATTTATTGT
>APFE030855304.1:193406-219803 GCA_000404065.3 Pinus taeda | reverse complement strand
ACGGTTTGAAGATTGAGCCCCTGACACATCTTAGTGTCTAGGGTCGATCTATATTACCATACTAGATCACACGTAAAGTTTCGTGGAATTTGGCTAGGTCTAAGTAGGATTTTTTTAATAGTTAAAAATTTCCCGCAAAACGGGATTTTTTAATTATTTTTTGTATAAAGGCATAAATAAGTGGCATTAGGAGATGACTGGGGCGTATGACCAGTCAAAATTCATCCTCAGAGGCCCAGCATTCTCCTAGAGCCTACTTTGGGGGTCAAAAATTGACTCAGAGTCCCTCAAAAGGCAATTTTTCCAGTGACAATGGCAAAAATGAAGAAAAAATTCAAAAAAATGAATAATTGGAAAAATTTTAAAAATTTTCCAAAGTCAAAATAAGTCAAATTTTGACATGGAAGTCAAGCAGACGATCAAGGGTGATGTGGCATGCAATGTGGGGCCCACCTCAAGTCAAAGTTTCAACAGAAACTCAAAGTCAACAAAAAGTCAAAGTCGAAGTCAACCCAGTCAAATGGGCCAGCGTTGAAGTTGACAAGGCAATGAAATTTTTGAAGTAATAACTTTGATTTAATTTTTTGATTTGAAAAAATTAAAGTTTAAAATAAATGAGTGGGGAGGGGACCCACCTCAGCCCACATGATATACGTATAGCTCAGCCAGCAAATTGTGCACATGCCAAAATGCTCAGCCACCAAAGAAAATACGCATAACTCAGCAATACGTAGGAAGGTCCATACGCAGATTTAGTGGCAGCCTACTCAGCAGATTTGAACAGCCGTCAGTACGGCAGTCAAAGAGCAGTGACGTGGGCAGCATATTCCACGTGGGCAGCAAGTTTAAACGTGGGCATACAGCAGTTTATACGCACAGTTAACAGCAGCTATCAAAGGCAATACACAACATTTTAATGGGCAGTTAAAACAGCGTTTAATGTGGGCAGGTCAGCAATTACATCAGCAAGATAACGCACAGTTAATCACCAGTTACATGGTCAGCTAAGCTACAGCCAGTTAACGCATAGTTTTCAGCAGTTTGCAATTAATATGGGCAGTCAAACAACGTTCATATTGGCAGCCAATACACACAGCAGTTAACATGGCAATCTACAGCAGTTACGGGATCATGAACAACAGTCATAACAGCCACTTGTCATTTCATTTTTTCCATTGGGATCTTCACCTGATTGCCACTTGTCATTGGAATTTGCCTTGGGATTGTCTCCCATTTTCCTATTTATATGAGCCTTGGGCTCTTATTGTAAATCATAGAACGAGCTATTGGGTTGGCGGAGACTCTGCCGGATTTTGTACTCAGCTTTCACATTAATAAATAAAAGTCTTTTGGGGTTACCTAGTTCTCTTGTGGTGCATGCTTTGGTACATAGGTATACCTGTATCGTTTGACATTATTTTGCTGTTTCTTTGCTATTAGTTGTTTTTTCATTTGCCTGAAGGACATATTGTCTAGGAGGGAGAGTATTTGCAGTTATCTAATCTCTTCTGGGCTTGGTATATTTTGTACACTGTTGTAGCTTGTCCATTCTCGGTTGAATGACAAGCTCAACTTGGTCTCTATATGCCAAGTCTCTTTTTGCACTAGCAATTCGTTTGCAAGTGTTTTCTGTGTTTTCAAGGGACAGGTTGCCAGCTCTGTTGGAGGGCGAGGACTTCTTCGGCCGGAATAGTCACCTCCAAGGATACCAAGGGTCCCACACGCTGTTCAAGCCAGCAAGCTCATTAGACACCAAAAAATTTATTGAAGAGGGAGTTTCTCGAGCTCTTAGCTTAGTTTCTATGTTGAAAAGTTAAAACAAATTTTCTCCTTTCATTTAAAAGCATTTGTTTTCATTCTGAGCATAAAAAGAAACACAAATAAAAATCTTTTCATTTCTGAAAGAGCAACGTTTTTAAGGCACTGGTCATTTATGTGTTTCATGCTTATCGTATGGTTAATGGCTATTGCTTATATTATGTTTTTGGCTTATAGATCTCAGATTAACATCTTATATTTAACTCTAATATTCTCCTAGAAGATTTACATCTTAGCTTTTAGGCTTTACTTTCCATTTAGGGACCACCCCCCTTAGCTGGCCTAGGAGATAGCTAAAACGGAGAGAGTTGGGATCAGTGTGACAGCCCCTTCTCTGAGTTCCCTGCCACCAACCACACCTTGTGGGGTTGAAGGCTTTTCTCGCTAACTGGTAGGTAGGTGCGGGCGGCAGGGTCAACACCCCTCACCATCCTGTGTGTCCTCAAGCTCCTGACATCTAAAGCTCGGTCTCCACCAGCAAAAATGCCCCTTGGTCTCACCCTCTAACTGCCCTCCTCTATAGGATGATATCGTCCTTGACCCATGCTTCTCCTCTGTCTCATCCATAAAATGAGACATGGCAGGACAACCAAATTGGCCACATGTATGGGTGTTGTACTGCTGGGCTGTGCGCGCATGCACATGGCTTCTCTATTGGGTATGACTCAATGTCCCCACCATTTGTTGCATCCTCTCTAGGACTTGTTGGTTTTGCCTCCTCAACTGTTGGTTCTGCCTCATCAATTCCTCCATGATCCCTTGTGTACTCTTCCCTTTCTGTGTCATTGGAGTGCCCATAAATTAACCAGTCACTATGCATGCATGGCCAAAACCTGCATGATTGCTAGCTCCCCCACAGCTGATCAAGATCATGCTTTGATACCACTGTAATATTCCTAATGGAAAAATTTACAGTGATAACAAAAACATGCAAGACAATTCAACACAAAAATTTTCAGTAAACACCAATAAACCAAAAAAATGCTTCGGAACACCCAAAATGGCCAATTTTACTATAAATAAACTATTGGAGTGTAATAAAATTGGAAGTAGTGCACTTGGGCATGCTCAAGGCAAGCTACAAACCCCAAGTGATCAATCTCCCCATGTCCCAATGCCCAACTGTTGCAATAGTTTGTCTCTCCAAAATCTGTGCTAACCCAATTTTTCTTCACTGTTCGCTGACTTGGAACCCTTATTTGGCCACTCAAAATTGCCCAGAAAATTTTGTAAATTTGGGGATGTGATCCTTGTCAAAAAATCAGAAAAACCCAGAAAGGGTTTTCTTTGGTTTTGACCCTCCAAATTTGACCTCAAATAGCTTGGCCCTCCTCAAATACCAGAACGCTTCGCCTGTAGGAGAAAATGATGAATTGTTGCTCCAAAATGCCCTTAGATCCTCCAAGCGACACTCCACACAACAATCACCCAAGAGAACTGCACAGGCCATTGAGAGATGATGCAATAGCAAGCTTCGACAATTTGTATAGTAGTGAGGGGCTCCCTTTTGCCTCCCAAAATCTACCTCCTTTGGCTTGAATATGATCAAGAACACCCTTGCAACAATAGAGACCCCAACTTCCGGCACCAATCCTCCCAATGACTGTGTCCTCTCCCTTTGCGTCCCAATTAAACCAGAATGGCATAGTGTTGTGTGATGCCTCTCTCCCAACCTCCAAATAAGATAGAAATATTTCCTAGGGTGGCACTCAAGGTCCACCGAAGAGAAGGTTGAGCTTCACTCCTTGGGAATCTCTTGTGCTAAGCAGCACTTGTAACTCAGATGAACAACTCGAGTAACAATGGATAATCAAATGTCAGAAAGCCCCTATAATGAGAGCTTCACATCCAATTTATAGCTAGCCATCCCTCATGCTCCTTGTGGGTTCCGCCCATCAAATTCCCTCTCTCACCCAACTCAAATTCCTCAAGGGGTGCGTATTCCCTTGGTGTGGCCCCCACTCTCCACTTCCCATCGAATTTCTTGGCTTTCCTAATGTTTGGGGTGGCACCTTTATAAATTTTCGCTTTTCACCCACTTTTCCTAAGTTTATATGCCAAATATTTATTAACGGCCAAAAATTGCAAAATTGAGAATTCCCTTAGCAAAATTATTAATTAGGGACATTACATAGGTTCCTTTAGTATTAGTCTAACAACTGGAAAGAGGTCCTAAATCAGTAGAATGGCTAGTTAGGAAGGATGCTCAACAAATAAAGCCCCCTGTTTACTAGTACAAACCAGTGTTTTTAAAACTAGCCTAACTAACTGGGTATCGGTCTAATCGGCCGGTCAGCAAGGCCACCAATTGGAACCGGCTGAAAACCTGGTCAGGAACGCAATGTGGCGAAGTTTTGGCCCTAACTGGTCCTAACCGGCCGGTTTAGGACGAAACTGGCCGGTTTGTAGTCAAACAGGCTGGTTCAATCCTAAACCAGTCGGTTACCTGTCATGCCAACCTCCACCATTTGTATTGCTGGTTTGTTTGTGGGGATCCTATCTCTGACATGATTGAAAGCTTGTAAATGAATTGTATGAGGATGACCAACATTCTCTCTCATCACTTGAACCATATATGCATGAGATTTCAGATCCAAGGAAGAAAAGTGTGACGAAGGCCTTGTTGTAGCACCCCATGTTTCTATTAATTAATATGCATATCATCACATCTCAAATGAAGCACATTGTGATGATGAGGTACACTTGCATGAAGGCAATGGTTTGGTGAGCCATATTCCCTTCCAAGTTTCTGAATTTAGTAATGATCCTTTTGATGATTTGGAGAGGGTATATTTTGTAGAAGAACTCTGAAGATGAAAACCTTTTAGGTGTTATTGTTCCCTCATGTAATGAAGATCATGACGGTCAAGAGGACGAGGATTTTGACACTGTTTTTATTGTAAGGCATAGATGGCGTTTGTAGCACTGGTTTGTTTGTGGAGATCCTATCTCTGAAATGGATATTGAGAGTTTAATAGAGAAATGTCTAATTGGCATACTCAATTACTCCAATTCCAATTAGTGTCAAAGACCATCTCATGAAGCACAGAGAAAGCATTGCAGGGTCTATCTTTGATGATCTCAGAGAGCCAAACATGGTGGAGGCAGGTGAACCATTTTTCATTATTAATGAACAACCATATCTTTTCATCGTGGTGATTTAGTGTAAGATAAAGGGTTTTTTTATGGAAATAAAATTTCAAACCAAACAAATTGTTTATTTGAGTCATTGCTTATGTATTTTACTATTTTGTCGATGATATGTATAGCACTCAGTTCCATTTTGATATATTCACCTTTACATTGTATATAAATGAGCAAACTTTGCATATTTTGTCTCTATTGGATTGGAATCATGGTTTTAAATCTTAAAAATAGATTTGTTTCATTCAAAAATAATTATTTAATGTGTTTTTCTAAAACCGGTTCGTTTAGATCTAACCAGTCCCGGTTCGACTGTCTCCGTTTGGTAAACCGGTTTATTAGGTGGATCAGGTCACCGATTCCGGTTTTAAAAACATTGGTACAAACTATGCCTTCTGGAAATTGAGAACGAAGACATATTTAATGTTTCTTGGAGTTGAAGTCTAGGCTACTGTGATGGCAGAGTATGAAGAGCCAAAGGAAACGACCAGTGACAAAGATGCCTAACTAGAATTTATAGCTAATGCAAAAGCTATGAACACACTTCTAAGTGGATTATGTGATTCTGAATTTATTAATGCATTGTAAGACAGCTAAAGAAATCTCGGTTAAACTGGAAAATATTCATGAAGGATATAAAAAGGTAAAGATGGCCAAATTACAAGTATATAGAATGCAGTTTGAGACTTTAAAATGAATGAAGATGAAGATATTGGTAAGTTCTTTTTAAGATTTGATGAAGTTGTTAATGTCATGATGGATCTAGGAGAAGCAATCAAAGAAAGTGTGTAATTGTTCAAAAAATATTGAGGTCATTGCCTTCTAAGTTCAATCCTAAGGTTTCAGTTATAGAAGAAACAAACTTTGAGACTTTGAACCGGGATCAACTAATTGGTTCCTTGACAACATATGAGATGAGAATTCCAAAAGGGAAGTCAGGCACCCGAGATGCAACTTTCAAGGCAAACAAGTCTATAGAAGAAAATGAATGTTCTTGTTTAGGTTTTGATGAAGAAGAAGAAAAATTTGTCAGAAGGTTGAAGAAAGGGTACAAAGGAAAACTTCCATTTAAGTGTTTCAATTGTGGAAGAGTGGGGCATTATGCCTCCAAATCTCTTTATAAGAAAGAAGAAAATCAACCTATAAGGAAATAAGAGAACAAGTCTAATAAAATGCAAAAAGAGAAAAAGTTTAAAAGGAAAAACTTCTATGCTCAAGAAGATAGTAGTGTATTTGAAAGTTTCAGTGAATCCTCTAGTGAAGATGGAACTAGTGAATTCATGTTGATGGCCTTGGAAGAACTTGAAAAATATTCTAAGGAATATGAAGAAGAATAGAAAGGTGAGGTAGATCCCAAGGTGGAGTTGATCAATGCCTTGGATGAAATAGACAGGCTTAAACAAAATAATAGAAAGCAGAAAGAGATCTTGTTGAAATATGTAAATGAAGAATCAAATTCAGAGGAAATTATCAAGTTGAAAGTTGAACTTGAAAAAGCAAAGAAGGTGGAAGACATTATGATGCAAGAAATAAAGGAGAAAAGTCAGGAGTGTGAAATATTGGAAGAAGTGGTGGTAACTTTGAAGAAGACGCTAGAAAAGGCGTACACTGATTTGAACATGAATATTCAACATATAAAAAAATCTCTTAAATTGGATGTAATATTAAATGCTTAGAGGTCTCCACTCACGAAGGTTGGGCTAGCTATGAAGGGGAATCTAGTGAATCCAAGGTAGAGCACGAAAGGACAAGTACTTTCTTAAAAATTGTGGAGACGATCACAGTTCACATCAATTTGAGAAAAAAGATTTGAGCAACACACCAACATCAACTGAACAACAACAAAGAAGCACTATTGGAAAAGTGCAGAAGACAAGAGGAATGGATAATCAAACAATAAACTATCAGAGACCATACTTTTTTAGGAGACGAGACAATCAAATGTCAATATGTTTGTATCCACAAATGTCATCCACTACCAAGTACGAAAGTTTTTTCTATTGGTACTAATACTGTTGTAAAAATTTAGGACATAAAGCCATAAAGTGTAGAACTTATGTCAGAATAAATGATCCGAGGAATTCTAAGAGAAGTGAGGCTAAAAATAGATTCATAAACATCAAAACAAGCATGGATCTATGTGATGTTCCTTCTTTTGGTGTTCCTTATGGCATGGTTAGGGTGGACTTTTAGAGTTGGGGGAAGACAAGTCAGAGGTGCAGGTTGGCATCATTAGCGGGCCTAGGGGCTTTTGGAGGGGTTTTGAGGAGTTTTTATGAGGTTCTATGGCAATCACTTGGTATATTCCATCATCCACATAGTTTGCCTTTGGTTCCATCGCATTTCGAACTTTCTAAAAATCAAAGTTATTAATGGGCTTGACTCAATTAATTGTGCTTAAGGTGGCCTTTTGGTAGGAATGCTTGGCAGAACACCTTAGTGTAATAGCTTGTTGAAACTGGAACAAGAAAATCTCTAGGATGAGATGGTTAGAAGTGATTTTTAGTTGGTGTCCAATTTATCATTTTCCCACATTAAAAAGGATATTTTAATTAAGGGAAATGTGCTCAATGATTAAAATAATAATAAAATAGGAGCTTCTAGAGGGGTCTACTGGTTAGAAGTGATTTTTAGTTGATGTCCAATTTACCATTTTCCCACATTAAAAATGATATTTTAATTAAGGGAAATGTGCTCAATGATTAATATAATAATAAAATAGGAGCTTCTAGAGGGGTCCGTAAGATCTATGAAACGAGGAGTCCATTAGAGGACATCTTGCATTTGTGTTTTCTTCTTGTGGAGAGGTTTGAGAACCAGGTTCTCTACTTAGCAGTAGCCTTAAAATGGAAACCCTCGGGTGATTCAGTGAGGTTGGGCAAGTACCCACCTTCCCTTGGTGAATTCATCCAGAATTCACAAGAGAGATTAGCAGTTCAGCTCAGTTCAGTTCAGTTTGGAGGGCCAACATAGCATTGGAGTAGATTCTTGAGGCCAGTTTCCCATCTCAATTATTTTGTAGGTTCTCTACTTAACAGTAGCCTTAGAATGGAAACCCTCGGGTGATTCAGTGAGGTTGGGCAAGTACCCACCTTCCCTTGGTGAATTCATCCAGAATTCACAAGAGAGATTAGCAGTTCAACTCAGTTCAGTTCAGTTTGGAGGGCCAACGTAGCATTGGAGTAGATTCTTGAGGCCAGTTTCCCATCTCAATTATTTTGTCGTATCAACATGTAAAACCCAGTTTCTATTATAATAAAAGATGAGATTGTTCCTATTCATTTTGTTGTTATCTTGTCGTATGCTATTGGTTATATTTTTTTTACATGGCAAATTTTTGCTAAAATATCCTGTTTAGGATATTATAGTGGTATCAGAGATGGTTTTCTTGCCAGCTTGAGGGTTTATTTCCGTGCTGACTTTTCAACCTGATCAAGTTTGTGAAAAACCCATATTTATTTGTGTGGTACCAAGCTTCCTATGTACAATTGCATGATCATTTTTATATTTCGATCTCCTAATTAGAGGGCCAAAATTAGTGTATTTGTTGGGTCTGAGTATTGTTGTAATAGAGATGTTATCACTAGGTTAATTTCCATTGTTTGGAAGAGATTGTTGACCATTCAACATTGTTGTAGCTGCTATTTGAGCCAAACGTAAGTATCAAAATCAAATTCCAGAAGGCATCGGTGTTTCCTTTTTTATTGGGTCGTACACTATAAGGCTGCCCTCAAATCCAATATCATTGCTATGAGATCAGTAGAGTCAACGACAGATAGCCGACCAGAAGACATGCCAAGTTAAAATTTACCAAGTGAGGGTCGATTCCATTGTGGTTCCATCAACATCATTTTTAGAGCCACTACACCCTTGTATGTGGCCACATGACCAAATTACCAGGAGTAAGCAGCCAATGGGGAGGGTCGAGTGAACGGGATACAATACATTGATTTTGTTTTTTGGATAGCTGTTGCGCGTGTTGAAAAGTGTAACTAGGCTTGGTCTTCATAATGACATGTGTAATTGTGATTTTATGTAATTGATGCAAAGAAGAAAAATAAAATTATTATTGTAATGCTTGTCTCGTGGGTTTCATGAGCAAGGAATTTTGTTTTTAGGTAAGGCTCCCATTGTGAGCCCTTAGGATTGGTCACAAATTCAAATTGAGTCAATGTCATGTATGAAGGACCCTTCTTGGGCATGTTACATTTTTGTATGAGTCATTAAAAGAATAAGAAGGCCCTCCAAGACCAAGCAAAAGCATCTCCTTCAAGTTGGCTACAAGATGGAGTAAATGATCTACACCAAAGGACATGTCGGCTCACCCTCACTCAAGTCGGCTTATTTGATGGGAAAACCACTATGAATAGGGTAGCTCGAATTTCATTCAAGGCAGAGAATTTCGGTCAAGCAATTATGCAATTAGAAGTGCGAGAAACACTTGGAAAGGAGTCTCATAGCTAGCGAGAAGAAGGAAGGAAAAGTGAAGTTATTTGGGTATGTTTTAGGGCTGATCTCCACTCACACGTGCGAGGAAAAGGAGTGTCACTGCTGCAGAAAAGGGCTGAAGTGTTCCTTGTGATAGAAGCCGAGCCAAGAAGTATATAACTCAGTTCATCGAGTCGAGTTGGAGGAGAAGGCCATTCATTCCAAGAGAAGAAGATTGAGGGGTTAAATCACCATATATATCTCTCACATGTGCTACAACTAGGGTTTCTGAGGAGGCCAAAAAAGTTGCAGGTTTGAAGCAGAGAAAAGGAAGTCGAATTCTGAAGGGTAGCCGAGAAGAAGGAAGAAGACGAGGTTTGACTATTGTTGACTCAAGCCAGAAGGATCTCATCAGGAAATTTTGTGTCTTGGTCTTGGAGGGCATTTGGTCAAGGGTCTAGGTCTTGGTATTCGTCAATTGAAGTCTCTATAAGAATTTTCCTCTCAAGTGGGAGAGGTTTTGGACCTGGTCGATCGCCTATATTCTATGTCTCTTGTCTCGTTATTGTTTATGCTTTGGTAGTTATTTGATGAAGAACACTATAAGAATATAACTAAAGAGGATCATAATCTAATGAAGTAAAAAGCATTCACAAGCAGTTATCATTACAAGAGAAATCACCTAATCTTGATGCCTTAGATTTCTTAACATGGTATCAGAGCTAAGGTGACAAAGTCAAGGAAGGGCATCTTATCAAGGGACACTCAAGGTTCAAATCTCAAGGAAGGCATCAAAGCGAATCTAGAAGTCAAGATATATCAAGAAGTCTACACTAGAAAGAAGTCTTGGAATTCTCTAGTCATCTCAAGAGACCTCAAAGACCCTACTCAAGTTGAAGGACTTATACATCAAGTTCCTTTCTAGAGAGGCAAGACCAAGAACATTGTCATCAAGATTCTAAGGTGATCTCCCTCTTGTTGGAGCAAGGTTCTTACCTTTGAAGACATCATCAAGAAGTCATCATTGATCATCATCATCAAAGACATCACCATTAAAGGATCTAAAGAAATCTCCCTCTCTGTGGGGTCAAGGATCATTCTTGAAGAAAACTATCTTCATCAAGGAGAATTTTCTATTCTCTATATCATCATGAACATCAAGGAAGCAACAAGGAGAAGGAGCGTCCTATCAAGTAAGTATGTTTATGTTCACATTTGAATATGTCAAAATGTCTTTTTGCAATGAAAGCAACAAATTGGTTGGGGCTTCAAACTATTTTGCATGGAAGAAAAGGACATATCTGAATCTCATTGAAAATGAGGTCATGGAACATGTCAAAGGATCTATCACTAGACTAGCAAAGGAAGATGCTCAAGCACTTGCAAATTATGTGAAAGGGGAAGTTAGGGATCAAAGGATTCTCATGGAATCCATCAAGGATCCCCTCATTCCATATGTATCAAAACTCGAAACTTCAAAAGAAATCTATGACAAACTAGTAGAGTTGTATTCTGTAAGCATTGCTATAGAAGTCATCTCATTAAGGAAAGAACTCTACAAGCTAAATATGTCGAAAGAAGAAGGAATAGACTCATACTTTATGAGGATATTTGAAATCAAGGATCAACTTCAAGATCTGGGAGAAGTCATGTCTGATAGAGAAATGACGACAGTTGTACTAAATGCACTACCGGAGGAGTGGGGTAACTATACTTCAAGTATTTATGGGAAGAAAGAAGCTACTCCATTCCAAGATCTATGCTATAGAAGTCATCTCATTAAGGAAAGAACTCTACAAGCTAAAGATGTCGAAAGAAGAAGGAATAGCCTCATACTTTATGAGGATATTTGAAATCAAGGATCAACTTCAAGATCTGGGAGAAGTCATGTCTGATACAGAAATGACGACATTTGTACTAAATGCACTACCGGAGGAGTGGGGTAACTATACTTCAAGTATTTATGGGAAGAAAGAAGCTACTCCATTCCAAGATCTACGGTCACTATGAAAGATTGAAGAATCTAGGCTAAAGGCAAAATCTGATGTAGGATTAGGTGAGCAAAATCAAGGTTATGCTATAATGACGAGAAAAGGAAAATTTGGAAAGTCTGGTTCTTAGAAAAAGAAAAGGAACATGGCTAAGATTCAATGCTATGGATGTCAAGAATATGGTCATTACAAAAGAGAATGTCCTAAGATCATGAAGGACAATAAAAAAAGAGGAAGAGAAGAAGCCCATATCATCGAGGAAGTGGAGGAAGCTGAAAAGTAGAAGGTCAAGAAAGAGGAAGTAAAAGTTCTCTATTATGATTGAGATAGTGTTTATCTCCTAGCTCTTTTCAAGTTCTGTTTTTCAAGTTTTCTTGTTGTAAATTATAACTATTAGGAATCATGATAGGATGCATAATGGCATCATAAAAAGCATTAGAAGCAAGAGCTTGTGACATCATCATAGGGAAGCATGAATGATAGCTGAAATAGGTCTATGAAAGAATATAGCTCTTGGAAACCTCATTCGAAGCACTCAAGGAAAGTCATCTGGTACAAGGCTCATCATACATCTGTCAAAAGGAAACATCTACTGGAAAAGGCTACTCAAGATCCTCTATTGGAATCTTCATCGGAAGGTTCACCAATCAAAAGGAAGCAAGGGTTTCATTAGGAACTCCAACTCATGGAATTCACGGTATAAAAGTATGATGACAAAAGAAGTGAAACAGATCAAGGGATTGAAGTGCCTTCACTCAAGGAAGTCTAAATGACCTAAAGGAAAATGAGGTATGTATGCTTGTGTTTGATATTGTAAATTCATGTCATATGGGTGCAGGTAGCATGGATAAATGCTCTATCTCGAGAGCATGAGCAAACGAAAGGATCTCCTCCCTTGAAAGGATGCAAGAAGGCATGGGTCACACATTCACTAGATGAAATCAACATAATATTTCCTCATATGTAATATGAGGTGGTTGACAATAATTAGAGGAACTCTGATTGGAAGTTCCTGGGAATGAAATGTGTGAAGAAGGAAGGAAGAGATCGTGGAATATGCAACCATGGAAAGGCAATCAACATCCTAGAACTAGAATATTCGACTAGGATATCTCCATGAAAGATATGAAGACGAAGAAGTTTGAAAATAAAGAGACCCTTGACAGTATATATGTTTTGGAGATGTGTCAATGCATATGAAGGATGCTGATGCAAACTAGGAGACGTCATGATGAAAGACCATCACAAAAGTAATTTTGATTTAAGTGTTCATTTCTTATTTTTGAACAAATATCTGGATCGACTTATGCAGGGCTATCGAGGGAAGAACTATGGATGTATTCCACCACTGTTTACCTTGTAACGGGAAAGTTCCTTCAGGAAACATGAAGAAGGCAGCATAGCATGAAGGAAGGCTATATATGGGCTGATGGATCACTTTCCAATGAAAGGAATCATGACATGATTGACTAATGGATGAAAGTGATGGATGGTTTGTGCCCTATGAAGAAGTCCCAAAACATGAAGACTCTTGAATAAAGAAAAGAAGTTCATGACATCGCGAGGAGTTCTTCAAGCAACTACTTGTCCCATCATCTCCACCTGAGGAGCTGTTGTAGGTCTCTAATTAAGGAGGATCCTGGAAATAAGTTTCTTACTTGATAGAAACTTGGAAACAAAATTCCTAAGCCAAGAGGAAGCTTAGGTACATTCCTTCCATAGGAGTGAGTACATTCCTTCATTGGAATAGGTGTGTTCTCACTAATTAAGAGGGAGAGATAGACACATGATTCTTGTCTTCACTTGGGAAGACAAATGGAGGATTGGGTAAACATCTAGCATCCGATGCTCTTTGAAGATGAGTTAGGGCATCCAAGATAAGAATAGTCGTAGAGGACCGATATTCTTTGAGGACCAGGAATCCAAGATAAGAATAGTCCTGATGGAACACACCCTAAGAACCCGAGTGGGGTATGTTCTGAGAGAGACAGTGATGAGGGTGTCTATACATCATTGGTCTCACTAGCATTGAGCTCAAATCTTGTGGAGAGATAGAGTTGTTAGTCAAGGGCCAAGGCCTTACTATGTGACAATGTTGGTTGATATGACGCTAAACAGATGGGTTACCAAACTGACTTTTGTTATGATAATTCTTTAGATTTGCAAATGACTAAGTACCATTATGAATACCTCCCTAGTTAAGAGGGAGTGTTGAAAAGTGTAACTAGGTTTGGTCTTCATAATGACATGTGTAATTGTGATTTTATGTAATTGATGCAAAGAAGAAAAATAAAATTATTATTGTAATGCTTGTCTCATGGGTTTCATGAGCAAGGAATTTAATTTTTAGGTAAGGCTCCCATTGTGAGCCCTTAGGATTGGTCATATAGTCAAATTGAGTCAATGCCATGTATGAAGGACCCTTCTTGGGCATGTTACATTTTTGTATGAGTCACTAAAAGAACAAGAAGGCCCTCCAAGACCAAGCAAAAGCATCTCCTTCAAGTCGGCTACAAGATGGAGTAAATGATCTGCACCAAAGGACATGTCGGATCACCCTCACTCAAGTCAGCTTATTTGATGGGAAAACCACTATAAATAGGGTAGCTTGGCTTTCATTTGAGGTGGAGAATTTCGGTCAAGCAAGTCTGCAATTAGGAGTGCGAGAAACACTTAGAAAGGAGTCTCATAGCCAGTGAGAAGAAGGAAGGAAGAGCAAAGTTGTTTGGGTGTGTTTTAGGGTTCATCTCCACTCACACGTATGAGGAAAAGGAGTGTCACTGCTGCAGAAAAGGGCCGAAGTCTTCCTTGTTGTGATAGAAGTCGAATCAAGAAGTATATAAATTGGTTCATCAAGCCGAGTTGGAGGAGAAGGCCATTCAGTCCAAGTGAAGAAGATTGATGGGTTAAATCACCATATATCTCTCTCACATGTGTTGCAACTAGGGTTTCCAAGGAGGCCGAAAAAGCTATAAGTCTAAAGCAGAGAAGAGGAAGCTGAATTTTGAAGGGTAGCTGAGAAGAAGGAAGAAGAAAAGGTTTGACTATTGTTGACTCAAGCAAGAAGGATCTATATTCCAGTGTGTATGGTGAGAAGTCAGTGGACCCTATGGGAGACATTTGGGATGATGAGTCACCAGTGATGATTCAGCAGGGGCAACATATGGTGGAGCATGAGTTAGCCGAGGAGGATGATATACATGATGAGCCTTTTGGCGAGAGCTAGTTGGAGGTTCATGTTGAGCCCATGATGGAGGAGGATGATCAGCCATGCTTGGGACAAGCCATTGATGAGCAGACAAATGTACAGACAACTAGCAGGATGGCAGTATTTGTAGACACATGTCCTTAGGAGTTGTGAGGGTTTGATGGGATAGTTTTACAGGAGGTTGGTAGACTGGAGCAGCGTGGAGTTTCCAGCCAGATGAGGGTGGATCTTTTTGAGATGGTGGTGCATCCATCTTTTGGTCGACCCACTAATGAGGTGCAGGTACTTTCACAGGTAGCTGGCAGATTTGCAGTAATTTCCTCTCCAGGAGTACGTAGACAGGCTTTGCAGAATAGTTTGGCCACTTATACCCATTATAGGGAGAGAGGCAGGGGTTTCTCGATGGATATTGTTGATTGACTAGATAGAGTTGCGTGAGTTGGACACAATGCATAACATGGGGACTTATCACATATACAGGTGCCTATGCATTCGACCCTTCCCATAGGATGGATTGGCGAGAGATCACGAGTTGGTATCCTATTGATGGTGTGATATTCTTAGTCAAGAGCATAATAGAACGGGGACCCCTAGACATGTTAGATACTACATGCCCCAGTTGGCAGTGGGATACAGGTCGATAGCTCTTCAACCTTCCATCTTGACAGTATGAGAGTGGGATTAGCATTGGATTGAGTTAGGGGTTGGACTGGAGAGAGGTAGTGAGTTGGTACGTAGTTGATGGGGCAACATTCATAGCTAGAGATACAACACAACAGGATTCATGGAGCATTGATGCTTGTTCTTAGTGGCATTGGGACCCAGTAGGATTTTTTGATGATAGGTTCAGTGAGAGATTGCTCTGGGATCTGGGCATTGAGGGGTCCATTCATGGTGGGTTGACCCAGAGGCATAACATAACCCAGTGGTTTGTATGGGATCTAGGCATTGGGTCTTAGTTGCATTGGGCCAGCAAACTGGTCCATAGGTTTGGATTTCTTGAGGGCAAGCAATCTTGGGGCGGGAGGATTTGTGATGTTCCTTTTTCTGGTGTTCCTTAAGGCATGGTTAGGATGGACTTTTACAGTTGGGGGCAGACAGGTCACAGGTGCAGGTTGGCATCATCAGCGGGCCCAAGGGATTTTGGAGGGGTTTTGAGGAGTTTTTATGAGGTCTGACAGCATTAACTTGGTATATTCCATCATCTGCACAATTTGCTTTTCCTTTCGTTGCATTCCGACAACTTAAAAAGAAGCAGAGTTATTAATGGGCCTGACTCAATTAATTACGCTTAAGGTGGCCTTTCGGGAGGAATACTTGGCATAACACCTTAGTGTAATAGCTCATTGGAACCAGAACGAGAAGATCTAGTGTAATTAAAAGGATATTTTAATTAAGGGAAATGTGCTCAATGATTAAAATAATAATAAAATAGGAACTTCTAGAGGGGTCCATTAGATCTATAAAAAGAGGAGGAGGAGGCCATTAGAGGACATCTTGGATTTGTGTTTTCTTCTTGTGGAGAGGTTTGAGAACCCGATTCTCTATTTTAGCAGTAGCCCCAGGATGGAAACCCTCGAGTGATTCAGTGAGGTTGGGCATGTACCTGCCTTCCCTCGGTGAATTCATCCAAAATTCACAGAGAGTGTCGCAATGCAGTTCAGTTCAGTTTGGAGGGCTAGCATAGCATTGAAGCAGATTCTTGAGGCCAGTTTCCCATTTTAGCTATTTTGTTGTATCAACATGTAAACCCCAATTTCTATTGTAATAAAAGCTGAGATTGTTCCTATTCATTTTGTTGTTATCTTTCTGTATGCTATTGGTTATATTTTTTTTTACATGGCAAATTTATGTTAAATAAATGGAATTTTTTATGAAGAAATTTTGGTTCAGTTAGACTTCTGCAAAATATCCCGATTTGGATATTACAATCTAGACAAAAATGCATTTACTTCTCTCCTTGATATCACTAAATGTTTCTATTGTCGTAACTTTGGCAACAAGTCATATGAATGTTATCTTAAAGGCAATAGATTACCATCTCAGAACAATTCTAGAACAGATGAATATATGTAGTGGAGAAAGAAGGAAGAGAAGAAAGTTGATAAGTGTGACCTAGTTCTATATGCTCAAGATCAAAACAGTAAATGGTATGTGCACAATGTTTCCTCTAGACATATGTCAGGAGAATGGTTTCTCTGGACATATGTCAGGAGATAAGAAAGTTTGTATCCCTAGATGAAAATAAAACTAGAAATGTCACATTTGGTAATGATGAAGCAGGAAGAATTAGAGGAAAGGGTACAGTTAGTCTGAATAACGGAAGAGGAAAGGATCAAGATGTACTGTTTGTAGATGGTTTAAAACATAATTTGCCAAGTGTAAGTCAGATGTGTTACAAAGGCTGTGATGTTCTCTTCAGAGCTCAGGGTTGTGAAATCAAGTCAACAACTACTGTGAAGATTCTGGTTAAAGGAGTTTTGAATAGAGAATAATGTATACATTTTGAAGGAAGATAATGAAGAATGCTACATCAGTTAACAGGATGAATCTTGGCTTTGGCATAGGAGATTGGTGGCAATCGGGATGTTTTTGGCCTTTGCTTGTTATAATGATTTCAAAGTATACCAAATGGACGTGAAGTCTGCTTTTCTAAACAAAGAACTTGAGGAAGAGGTCTATATGGAACAACCTGAAGGGTTTTTATTATCAAATAGTTCTAACTATGTTGGCAAGATAAATAAGGCACTGTATGGACTTAAACAAGCACCATTGGCATGGTACTCTAGGTTGAACAAATATCTTCAAAAACGGGGTTTCAAGAAAGGAGTTGATAGTAATCTTTGTATATGAAGGGTGATGGAGATGAATTACAAATTGTGGTTGTGTATGTGGATGATATTATGTTTGCCAACAATAAAGATCATCTAATAAAATGGTTTGCTGAAGAGTTGAAGTCTGAATTCAAGATGTCAATGATTGGAGAACATACCTTTTACCTAGGGCTACAAATTCTACAAAAGTCAGGATGCATATTCATTTCTCAAGAGAAATACCTAAGAGATGTTGAAAAAATTCCAAATGGAAGATTGTAAACCTATCTCAACCCCCATGGCAATTAGATGCAAATTATGTGTAGATGATGAATCACCTGATGTTAATCAAAAGCTTTAGAGATCTATGATAGGAAGCTTGCTATACCTAACAACCTCTAGACCAGATATAATGTTGGCTGTCAGATTAGTAGCAACTAGCAAGATATCAATCAACACCTAAACAAAGTCATCTATTAGCAACAAAGAGGATATTCAGATACTTGAAAGGGACTACGAACTATGGACTATGGTACCCAAAAGGTAAGAACTTTACATTGACATTGTACACAAATGTGGATTGGGCCAGTTGTGTGAATAACATGAAAAGTACAAGTGGCGGTGCATTCTTCTTAGGAGAGTCTTTGGTTGCATGGTTAAGCAAGAAACAATCATCATTTTCTCTATCTACAGTAGAAGCCAAATACATAGCAATTGTGGCTTGTTGCACACAAGTGTTGTGGATGAAACAAACTCTACAAGATATGAAGGTAAGTTTTAGTGAACCTATATCTATTAAGTGCAGCAATACATGTGCAATAAGAATTTTGAAAAATCATGTGCTTCATTCAAAGACTAAACATATACATATAAAATACCAGTTCCTCAGAGAACAGGTGGCTGAGCAAATTGTGAAGATGGAATACATACCCACAAAATAACAAATAGCAAATATATTTACAAAGCGTCTTGCTAGAGAACCATTTGAATATCTCAGAAACAAATTATGGATTCTGCATATTCTTCTCACTAATGTGACTTCAAAAGGAGAGCCTAAAACATTATAGAGAATATGAAATTGAGTGCACTATCTAAGGGGTAGACTACAGGAGCATGGAGGAGTAAAGAAGAGGAACAAGAAGCATATGATTGTGTCAAGAATTTGAAACAGTTAAGAAGCAGCAAGAACAAAGGACCATCATCAAATTGCAAGATCGAGTCATCTTCTTTATGAATCATCAATCAAGTTCATCATTCAAATGTTCATTCTTTAATACAAAGTTTTATGGAAAAAAGATGTACATATGTACATATCCTGTATATAAGCATGTAAATAAATATTCTCAAATGTACATAGTCCTGTCAGACATTTGCATATCTAGTCAAATCATGTTGAAAGATGAGTCTAGCTCATTTTATATTGGCATCATCAGAAGTTTCTCAAAATTCTTTAGCTTCTGATGAATCTAAATATGTATATGGAATGCATCATTGTACATTATGAAAACTCATGTATTTAGCTGACATTTGGTTTATGAAGTAAGCAAAACATGAGATCTCTGCAATTATATGAAAGCAAAAGCATTGCCATCAAGTCTAAAGGAGCGGATCCTATACATCTGTATGTTTGGATACTAGTAGCCCTCATCATGAAGCACCATGAGGTCATCATCTGAACCATATTATTTGGAAGTTCTATATGAAAAGGCCTAGCAGATAATCAGATAATCAAGTACAACATTGGCATAAGGGATCATTGTATGCATATATCTTCTATGATTGTAAAAATTGCTATTGAAAAGACTCTGAAATGAGTTCTACAATCAAAATGCCAGCAAGTGATCAAAGCCAATGAGTGAATAAACTACATTTCTACATTTCATTTCATCACTAGGATTACTTTAAATCCTTCAGCCCTGTTACTATGAACACAAAGATTTGGATGCTATATTTTAAATGCAAAAAGAGATAAAGTGTATTCAGCATCAATAAAAGAAATCCCTTGAAAAGCATTGGCAACATAGTTGAAGACAATAAAATTTTATATCAGATGAAGATCCACAATCTCATAAAATTTTGAGTGTAGAATCAAGGATATTTTAACTGTTCTAAATCTAAACATTTAAATTCAAAGAGGCATTCTCTTGACATGTGGCTATGTTAAAAATCTTGAACCAAGTTTAACGCAAGGCTATGTTCATTTGCAAAAGAAGAATTTGCATCATTCAGAGAGAGCATTTTCCATATCTCTGAAAGAAGACATACATGTTGTAGAAAATAAGGCTCATATATCACATAACAAGCCAATGTACAATTGCTATTCAAGTCCACTCTGTTGCAGGCTATACTCTCTACAATCACTAAATAAAGTAATTGTGTTTAAAACTTTTTCAAATGAAAAAGCTAAATGCACTTTTCAAATGCACCCAATACTAAGAAAATTTTGAGAGTATCAAAACAAGAAGTCACTAGTGCATGCCATTGAAAGAAACATCACCATGAGTAACTGCATACATTAGAAAGCTTAAAAAATGATGCAGAACCTTAAAAGATCAAGAAGACTAAGAGAGTACGCAAGCATTTCAAGGAAGGAAATGGGAGCCCAAAGAAAAGTAAGTGCTCAAAATATGTAATGATAAGGAATGACACTGGTAAGGAAAGTAACGGAAGGAAGAACAATGACTGTGTGGTGAGGAATATAATTATGACTGTTCAAAATAGACAGGAATAGAAATGGATGCAGAGATGACAGAAGACAGAGAGGCAGATAATGAGTATTGTGCATATGAATTCATTGGACAACCTTGTATCCTATGTGCCCATTACATTGCAATTAGGGTACTCGACATATGATACTTTGGAAAGCTAGTGACAATTCAAAATGTTGGGTGCTTGAAACGGTTGTTTCAATTATTAGACCCATTTCAATTTAGTCCAATGGAACAAATCAATTGGGGTAGTATTGTGGCAGAGAAAAAGTTTATTATTATTATTGGACCTTCAGCATTATTATTTATTGGGGAAGCATTATTGTCAATACCTTATTCATTTATTGTTCAAAAAATTATGTGAGGCAATTATTCAAGGAATTGAAAGTTATTCATGTATTATTCAATGAATTTGCAATGGCAGTGTTATTATTCATATATTATTTACTTTGGCATCGTTCTCCTTTATGACTGCATCCACTTCAATGAGGCAGTGTTATTCACAGTATTCTCATCTAAACAACGTTCCAAACATTTTACATAGCATTATGCACTAAGGCAACGTTGTTCTTTGACAACATTATATGAATGGCATTCAATTTGACATTTATGTATTCTTTCTGAAGTAACATTTGATGATATATTTGTTTTTGGAACAATGAATTTGCAAATTGAAGCAATGCTTACAAATGAAGGAGCTTTTAGGGTTTTATGCCCTAATTTGGATAGGCAGCATTAATGCAATGTTAATTTGGACAGGCAATGTTAATGCAATTTTAATGCAGTGTGAGAGGCAACGTTAATGCAATGGCGTGACATGTAACAAGCCTTGCCAAGTGTTCCCATGAAGTGTGAGAGGCAGCATGAAGCGTTGACATGGAAGCGTTTCCATGAGCCTGGTGGAAATGTTGGATATGTGTAAATGAAAGAAGCTTTAAAATGTATATATATGCCTTATTTTGTATGCCACGTTGAACTGGTATCATTCTGTTATTGCGGCCTTTGTTATCACTCAACCCTGCTATATGAAGCCTTTATGGAGCGAAGATGGTATGCGATGGAAGGAAGGTTTTAATATATGGAGCGAAGATGGTATGCAATGTTATTAATTTTTTTTTAATATATAGTAGCATTAAAGTCAAGTGATCGTTTGAAAGCATGATACATATCAACATTGGATTATGTGGCCTTTATGGATGGTATGCGACGTGAAGGAGTTATTAAATATTTTTTTATATATTAGCATTGGATCTTTTGAAAGCAGCAGTGCTGTAGCTTTTGAAAGGAGCGGCGTTGGTATTTTAATAGAGCAGCATTGGTATTGTAGCGTTTTGATAGCAGTGTTTTAGTAGCAGTGTTGGTATTGGAGCAATGTTTTGGTATTGCAATTAGCGTTGTAATATATATATTGCAAGCAACGTTAATATTGCAAGGAATTAATATTGCAAGCAGCAACATTAATGTCATTATATATATATATATATATATGATGTGTATATATATCAGCGTTAATCAGCTCGTGTCAACGGTTGAGAGTCGTGGATCCTTTCTGTGTTGTGGCCTAAGTTGTGTGTTGGATTTGGTTCAGCATGACATTCTCGTGGATTCGTGGGCTTGTCAATTGGAGTCATGTCAACGTTAATATATGTTGAAGGTTTTTTTGTGGTGGCATTTTAATATTTAAAGCCTTCTCTTACCTTATCATCCACCTAACGACTGTCTCATATTACCATAGAATTGTAGACACCAGAAGGAATATATAATGTCACGGCCTTTATTAATTGGCATTGGTGTTGATTTATGGAGGACAATTGGTTAATGAAATCACTCATTAACCAAAGGGGGATGTCAAAGCGGGAGGTAAGTAGAGGTATGGAGACAAATTGAAGGAAAAAGAAGAAATTTTTTTTCCAAGACAATCAGGAGAAGGAATCGTTGTGTTGTCATCAATGCCAAAGGGGGAGATTGTTGGTAACGTTAGCATTGATGTCAAATAGTCATGATTGATTGGTGTTGATTGTGTTAACGTTAATTTATGTTGAATACCATTGTTACAAGATTGTTTGGAATGTAAAGGCTGAAAGTGGTGTGAAGTGAAGTGCAAAGGCTATGGTAATTAATGTGAAGGCTGAACATTGTTAAATAAATATGTTGATTGGTTCTCCCGATGTTAAAATGGAACATCATATATTGAGACACAAGATGGAAAATATATGCTTTCATTAAACAAAAAAATGTATGGTACAAGTTTGGAAAATGTAGCTAATACAAATCTGATTTGTCTCTTGTAATCATCACTTCTGAGCTATATTTTTCAGCCCTATTTTTCTTTACTAGTCTTCGACTTTTCAGATTTTCAAATTTGAAAATGAAGAGGCAGATTGTGAACAACTTTAGAATACCAAGAGACAACTCCTCATTTTGTATTTCTGCATAGAATAAAAACAGTCAATAAGCTATGTTTATAAAATATACATTGTTGACTGAGAAATGAACTTTTTGGTGTTAAGTAGTTTGTATGAGAGGGTTCATGAGCAACAACAAAAGAGGAACAAAATTGAAGAAGAGAAGCAAAGAATATGAGCAACAAACTTGAGAGCAAAAATTAATATCAGGTAATCTAGAACACTTGACTTTGTATTGAGATTGGGAGATTGCAGTCACTTTTCAAGTTGTAGCTCGATAAAGAACAAATTGTAACCTGTTGAGGTAGGAGCCTCTTGTGGGGTGTAGCATGTAGAAAAATTTGTGGGAGTTGGAGCTTCCTTGAGGTAAGAGCCTCTTGTAGGTTGGAGCCTACAAATATTTGATGTAGTTGGGAAGTAGGATCTTTCTTTCACATCATGTTCAGCAAAAAATTTGTGGTTTTCTCTCTTATGGGTTTCCACTTATATCTGGTGTCTTCATGTGTTGTTTCTTGAATGTTGTGTGAATACTCTTGAATTTTGAATAAATATATCTGCAAATCTTTCTCTCTGGTAATTGCAAAAGGAAACCATTAATAATTGAGCATATGCATAAGTCATTTGCTGAATAAGAAGAAATTTAAGTTGAGCAAAAATTTAAGGTCTTCAGTCGCTTCTAAGAGTTTAAGGGTCTAGGGGAGAATGCGATAGGGAAGAATGTCAATGTGATTAGCTCATATAACGAAGATAAATACATAGATAGTGAATTCACGGGGTTGTGTGAAGGAAGGCATTAGGAGGGAGTGGATAGCTTCGTACAATCCACAATAGAATGTTGTAGCAGAGCAGAAGAATAGGTTTGTAGTTGGGGTTGCAAAGGTGATGTCATATGACCAGGATTTGCCCAATTTCTTATGGGCAGAGGCATGTAACACGATTGTGTATGTTCAGAACATGGTTCCTCATAGGGCATTTGGGAAGATAAAACCAAAAGAAGTCTTCTCAAGGAAGAAGCCAGGGGTTAGTCACTTCAGATATTTGGGGGGGGGTGAATCGGTATTTCTTTTCAATTATTATTTTTATCAGTTAAAAACATTTATATTTGGAATGCAGAAATAGATAACAGGAATAGATGCTTTTATTAATGTGATCTTTGCAATAAATCAAGTGCCAAGCACCAACTTGGACTCTTTGTGAGGCTCCAACCTCCAGAGCACCAACTCTGTCTTGTCAAGGCACCAACCTTGAATTTAGGAGCACCAACTCCCAGGACACCAATCCTTTCAGTTTTGAGGCACCAACCTCAAGGGCTCCAACCCTGTGTTGTAAATGTTTGGATTTGTTTGGTTGTAATTCTCTGCTCCCAACCCTGCTGGACCTATGACTTACTTTTGTCCTTTTGTTCCTTCCACTTCTGCCAGAACTTCGGCTCCCTTTATTTCTTATAGTTCGCCAGCAACTAATTGCATAAAGACAATTCTCTGCTTTCTTATCTTGATATGCGTGACCTTTGGCTTCCCTTTCGCTAGCTTGAGCTTTGGCTTCCTGAACGCTCGCTCAACCTTCTATGCTCGCTTGACACTTCAGCTTCTCGATCCATGGCTTCCTCTGTCTATTCGAGTGTTCCAATACTCACAGGACACATTCATGAGGAAGAGAGGCTGAAATACAAAGAAATTTTTCTTATTAAAAAATGTCAGAGAGGTCCTTTTTCCTTTAATAATATTCATACATTAGACTTCATTATTTAAAGAGGATTTCATTGGAGAGATTGTACCAACAGGGAGGTCCCACATGCCATGTCACAATCGCAATTGCAATCGGTAGTTCGACAATGTCAATTCTTTTGAACATTGCAATTCAACGGATGCGATATTTCAATAGGTCGTATTATAATGTTGCAGCGGGTCTGCATACTAAAACTATAAAAATCAAATCTAAATCTAAAGCTTGAACTTCAAAGTGAAACAAAAATTTAAATTTTTTTATTTTGTTGTTGAAATCCTAAGTTAAAAATTACATTCATCCTAAATAAAACAACACATCTAAAAAAAAAAAAAACTATGCTAATCCTTGCCATATGAAACACATACAAAAATAAGAAAGAGAAAATCGAATGAAATCCTAAAAATTATATATGTACTGACCCTAACTCGTGGAAATACAAAACGAAATAAAAGAACTGACCACTCGTGTAGGTGAATTCGACCGAAGAGTTCGAGGTTGAGCGTGCTTGACGGCGGAAGATGCAACAGCGGATTGCAGGTGCGGATATGGCTGCGGGTGGGTGAAGGGACTGCGTCTTTTGAGTGTTGTTGCGTAGCTAAGAAAGACAGCGTGTGATATCTTTTTTTTTTATAGCGGACGGAGAGCAACGATAGACAATGGCTTTGCAGATTTATGACGGCTAGACCACGCGTAGCAGGAGAGGAGCTTGTGAATCGTGGAGGTTAGATGGACGGGTAGCGAGGACAACAATGCTGGTTCGGCAAGGGATGCACACGGGCGAAGGTTTTGAAAATGGGCGTGCACGCAGGAAGGGAGGAAACAATGCAAGATTGCAGGTTATCTCACTACGTGGAGGTTGGATAGAAACTGCGATCAACACACTGAGGACTTAGGCATCTGCTGGATGGGTTATTGCTGCAATTCGGATGTGCAAGTGAAAAGAACTGAGCGATGGGAGGTATGGATCTGGCAGTGATGGCGGGCAGAGGACAGCGGAATGGTTATGCTACGTGAAAGAAAAATCAATGATTTGTTTGCTGGAGGAAGCTGCAACAGCGTGGAAAAGGAGCAGCATACAGGATCTGAGGAGAGATAAGCGAGATGCGTGAGGATAAAATGCAAAGTGGACAGATTGCTGAGTAGGCAGCAACGTGGAGATGGAATGGATTGCCTAGATTGCCCAAAAAAAAAACACTGAAGCTCTCCACAAAATCAATATTTGAAATTCCCTGCTCGAAATTTGCCTGATAAAACTCTGAAAGTTTCTCAAAACCTGCACCTGTAACCTGCAAAAGAATAGAAAATCTAAAATAATACGTGCAAGAAACGAAATTGAAAACCCTAAACCCAACAATTTTTTTTTATAGTATTTACAATTTCTTCACTCTTAAACAGCCAGATTTATCAATAATCAACAGAGATATTATCAAAATTCCAGATTTAATGTGAAATGCTTCAGAAATCTCTCATGCAAATCAGAAAAAAAACTTAAATGATAAACCCAGGATCGAAACTGGCTGGGCTCTGCAAGAAAATGCTTGCGGGAGTTGGCTGGTTCAGCCGAGAACTTCCCCAAACGCCCACTGATCTTCTTCAACAAGGGTTTCCTGCACAGCTCACTTCAACCATCAATAAAGATAGAAAAACAGTACTAGATCTCAGATGCAATGGAGATACCTGCCATTATTTCAGAAATTCTAATACCATTCAAACCCTAGCAAGTGAACAAGATACCTGTGTTCAGCAATACTCTACAATAAGCTGTTACTAATGGCTGAAAATTTAAAATATGCAGAAAATAAAACAGCTCACAGCACTTCAAGAGAGTAACACCAGCAAGATTTCAACCCCAAATTCTTTCTGTATTAGCACCAGAAAAAGTTTACAAGAGAGCTTCTTCAGCACAAGACTCACAAATCGAATGAGCTCAAATGACCCCTAGCACCCTATTTAAAGGAAAAATTCCCAACGGCTAGATCGAGTGATCCATGTCAAAATGATCTCGACCGTCGATGAGGATCAAGATATCTTTTAATCTCATCCATCGAATTTTTAATGCATTAAAAAATTGAAATTCTGCATTTATTTACTCAAATTATTATTTTATTATTTTTTAGGTTTTTATTCTATTTTTTATATTTTTTTAATTTTTTA